>JAJQOW010002391.1:0-18312 GCA_037975125.1 Latrodectus hesperus | reverse complement strand
CACATAATTCATGCATATATATATATATATATATATATATATATATATATATATATATATATATATATATATGTATATGTATATATATATATATACATACATATATATACATACATATATATATACATGCATATATATATATACATACATATATATATATACATATATATATATATACACATACATACATATTTATACACATACATATATATATACACATACATATATATATATATATATATATATATATATATATATATATATATATATATATATATATATATATATATATATATATATATATATATATATATATACACATACATATATATATATAAATATATATATATATATATACATATATATACATACATATATATATATATATACATATATATATATATATATACACACATACATACATATTTATACACATACATACATATATATATATACATACATATATATACATACATATATATATATATATACATATATATATATATATATATATATATACACATACATACATATTTATATACATACATACATACATATATATATATATATATATATATATATATATATATATATATATATATATATATATATATATATATATATATATATATATGCATGCCGACCGATGGCTAAGAGTTTAGCGTTCATTACTAATCAGCTGTGGGTACCGGGTTCGAATCCCGGTTCGGGAATGGATGTTACATTCTTTTTTTGTTCTCTCTGTGTTTCTCAGTCCTTTCTTCTGGGATGATGTATGAATATTGCCCACCCTATAAACGGGTTTGTGGCGGTATGGCGCGGGCAACGCTACTCATCTCCGTGACTTGCTTCACAGGTGCCCGCTTGGTAAGGTAAATGAGTAGCAGTTTCAGGCCTTATTGTGGCATAGGATTCGTCATCTAAGTGGCCGCCTCGCTGGAAATATATACATACATATCATAATAAAGACACTTTATTATGATATGTATGTATATATTATACACACACACACTTTAGCCTACATTATGTTTCAAATAACCTGTTAAGCTTCATGCTATTCTCTTTCTGTGGAGTTTTAAAAGATGATGTAATATATATTCCATTTAAATTTATAATTCTTTATTATGCTCTGGATGTTTCTAAAATTAGAAGGTATGATATTAAATAGTGGTAAGGAACATATTGATTAAAAACACAAGGAAAGTGTTTCTATATAGATTCGCGCTAATATATTATTAAATATTCAAAAATTTTTATGCTTTATATCTTGAATCTAGGGTATGCTGTATTTTAAAATAACATCGCTTACTTAGAAAAACTTACAGTATTATTTGCGATTCCCTAAAATTTAGAAAATTTTCAAACCATAACAATCTTACGAATTTTAAGGATGTAAAAATAAAACGTTGTGTTTATATCTCTCAGATTATAAAAGAGTTGGAAAAATTGTTTTTACTCCGTAGAAATCTGGGAACCATATGCTAAGTAAGATTTACATTATGAAACACGATGCTCGTATTAATTTATGTATTTTTCTGTATAAAACTTTAAATGCGCAAATACACTTTTACATTCTTCACAATATATATATACAGGGAGATCCTAATTAAACTGCAAATTTAAAAATGCTGTAAAAAAAGAACCACTGGTCAGAAAGACCTGAAATTTCACCCGAAAGTACTTCAAACAGGGGGATTTTGTTTGGCGTGGGAAAAAAATTAGGAAAAAAATGGCCAATAGATGGCGCTGCACAGGCGGCTGTAGGTTAATTACACCAATTCTGACATGAACGATAATCAATTGTGGCTGTAAGCTGAACGTTAAACCAGTTGTGCTATTTTAAGTCAGGCAGATGTTGTGGCACTCTTGGTGTAAAGCCTATTCAGGGCGACAAGGTGGTGCCACATCGAATAGAAAAAACCGTTTTTTAATTGCCGTGCGGCCAAAAACCATAGAAAAAGCCAAAAATAATTCGGTTTTTAATTGTCTTTAGTCTTCTTCAAGAAATTTTCAATATGGTGTCCACCATTTTCTGTTAGGAGGTGTAAACGTAAAACGGTATTTTCCACAGCAGCTTGGAGTGTATCAGTGCTGATGTTGTTAACGTGCTGAGTAATGCGGCATTTCAAATCCGCTAAGGTGTCTAGTGGAGCACTGTACACAACATTTTTCAGAAATCTTCAGAGCCAAAAGTCACAGGGCGTGATGTCCGGTGATCGTGGCGGCCAGGGAGTTGGAAAATGTCGGCTGATAATACGGTCATTTCCGAAATGGCGTTGCATCACCATCGTCAATTAACGAGAATTCAAGCTACTCAGCATTTTATACAAGACGTTAATTTGCATGTAACCACCTGTGCAGCGCCATCTATAGGCCACTTTTTTTCCTAATTTTTTTCTCCACGCCAAACGAAATCCCCCTGTTTGAAGTACATTCTGGTGAAATTTCAGATCTTTCTGACCAGTGGTTCTTTTTTATAGCGTTTTTAAATTTGCAGTTTAATTATGATCACCCTGTATATATACACACACACACACACACACACACACACATATATATATATATATATATATATATATATATATATATATATATATATATATATATATATATATATATATATACACTGATGTGCCACTGAATTAGAGATAGCAAGGCTATGCAAATTGTGTAACGCTACGTATCATTTAAGTGCAACTGAGGGCGCTGTGGTAACTACATATATAGCGCGTATTGTAATTGTTCTGATTTAGTTGTTGGGACTGCCAATATGGGTAAAGTGCCTGATTTAGACGCTTTCGATCGCGGACAAATCGTAGGTGCGCGACGCATGGGTCATTCAATTTCCGAAATTATCAGGCAGCTAGGATTTTCAAGGTCCACAGTGTCAAGGGTATACCAAGAATACATGGATGATGGAAAAAAACTAGCGATCGGACAAATTGCAAAGAACAACTAACATTGACTGTGCGTGGTGAGATCCTAGAAAGAAGGCTCAGGCGTCTTGTACGGAGCCAAAGAAGCGAAACATTAGCTCAAATTACCACCAAGTTGAATGACGGTGCCTGTCGTACTGTCAGTAAACAGACTGTGCAACGCTCGCTCCACCGCATGGGTTTCGGGAGCCATTGACCTACGAGAGTACCATTGCTCAATGCTCGCCATCGGGCTGCACGTCTTGCCTGAGCACAAGAGAGCACAGAGACTGGAGAGTAGAGGACTGGAAACGAGTAGCATGGAGTGATGAGTCACGATTCTGACTACTTAACGCCGACGGGAGGCTGAGAATATGGCGTCAGACTCATGAAGCCATCGATCCTGCCTGCCAGGTTGGGACTGTACAAGGGAATTGTGGCTCAATCATGGTCTGGGTTGTTTTTTCATGGCACTGTTTGGGATCTTTGGTCCATGTACCAACCACCCTGAACGCAATTCGGTACGTAGAGTTGCTGGGTGATCACCTCCATCCGTTTATGCTGTTCTGTTATCCGCATGGTAATGGAGTTTTCAAACAAACTATCGTTCACAATTCCCAGTTGGCTACTGACTGGTTGGATGAGCATTCCTCTGACTTTTCTGTCATAAATTGGTCACCTAGAAGCCCAGACTCTTAAATCTTATTGAGCATATTTGGGATATTTTGGAACAAGGCGTGAAAGACCAGCACACAGCATCAAAGGACCTTTCTGAATCATGGAGAGTTTTAGTCGATGTTTGGCAAGCCATTCCCGTGGAACGTTTCCAAAAACCTGTTGAATCTATGCCTCTTCGTGTGGCAGCTGTTATCATGGACAGAAGAGGCCTAACTCGTTACTAAATAGGTATCTCTAATTCAGTGGCACCTCAGTGTATATATATATATATATATATATATATATATATATATATATATATATATATATATATATATATATATATATATATATATCTGTATTCATTTATTTACTTATTTTTGGTTTTACAAAAGATATAGAAAGCCAATCCAGATATCAAAATACATCAGCCCCCACATTCTGATTCTACTGGAATAAAAGAGGTGTTTTCCAACAAAACTCTTTATTTCTATATTACCACTTCAGCGCCAAATCGCACCTTAATACTATCCGCATTTGATCAAGTTGATATTATTTCAAGAAAAAAAAGGCAAATTCGGCTGTCCGTTTAAATAATATATTCATTATACTCAAGATTTATGGTAAATTCGAATGGGCTTCAGTTAATGTCAATGTAAACAGTCAGGTGAGTTAAAAGGAACAGCAGGAAACGATTTCCCAGCAGACTTTGGGCCATGGAACTCATCTTACTTACAGCAGCTGATAAAAAGTGTCTTTTCTATAATTTTTTTAGCTTCATATAATTTGTGTTCAATTCTTAAAGCCTTTTTTTAACACGTCGAAAAAGGAATTCTTGGCATTAATTTTCATAGACTTAAGGAATGCTCTTTTCACTTTTCCTACTTTGTGGCAATTATATTCAAGATCTTAAAACTATACGTGAATAGTTTGAAGATTTAGATTTGTACAGATAGAAAAGTTTGAAAACTATTTCCATACATAAATCTACAAGAAACTAAATTTTTTATTTATTTTTGGGAATCAGTATTCTCCAACCATTATTTTTGACCAAAATCTTGCAAGACAAACACCAAATTTAAAGAGCAGGAGGCACATAATTTTATTATCAAGTAAGCTAGTTTCTTTTGACGAATACTTGAAAAATTGACAGCATGCAAACCAGAGCAACATGCGATGCCACATAATCTATTGACATCACCTTAGAAACAGTAAGAAAACTAGAATATTCATTTAATAAAGATTCTTGTGTAGATATATTTTTAACACTATTTGGAGTTCCATAAATGCTGATCGTATCTGCATTGATGAAAAAATTTGATGTAGCTTATGCTACCTATGCAGTTTCTTTTTGAAGATTCGCCTGATTAATTTTGAAAAATATCATTTTTCATTTGATTATTTGCCCCATGCAAAGAGCAAACGCTATTATTCTTGTGACGATTTTCAACGTGAATGAAAGACTACATTTAGGAAGCATCAAAAAATCGCATTTTCAGATATAGTACTGTAAAAATATATAATTTTTTGATGTTTTTTGAGGGGGAAACAAAAAAAAGTGTGACGTACTGCCCTGTTTCGAAGGCCCTCTGGTGGGACACGTGGAACTCATCTTAATGGCTTAAGAAATTAGATCTGATCTGAACAATGAACACTCTGATGAATAATTCCTGTTTTTATCCGGCAAATTGTCGGAGCGAAAGTTGATCTCGCCTCCTCATGTTTAGTTGTTCCCCTCCCTACAAACATCCCCTCTTCTCATTATTTATTGACCCTCTGAGTTTTCGGCTCTCCCCTAGCCTCGGACAATTAATGGAATCCCAGGATGCAATCCGCAATCTGCTTGAGCTCTCCCTCAATATTTGATTCAAGGAATTTTTCATTTATCCTTTATTTTATTCAGACGAGAATGTTTTGCAATACTTGAAAGAAAATATAATGGTAAAAACAAATAAGTCTTTTGATGAAAATTTAGAAAACCTTACGAATAAGGAAACATGAACAATTGAACATGAATCTGATAATTTTCTTTTTTTATGCGATGGTAGGGTCTAGTGTTATGATTGCTTGTTACTAAAACTAAACTAAGTGAAACTCCGTGGCACGACAGCCCATGAGGGACAAGGCTAGCAGCGCCCATAGCTGTTTTAATGACCGAGGGCCCTGGGGTGCGAAGCATATGCCCCAGTTAGGTGGTCAGCGTAACGTGAAACCCCCAGTGTTTAGTTCTCAAGCAAGCTTGGTACTTAGTTTATCGACCCACTGAAGGGATGAAAGGCTGAGTCGACCTTGCCTAGCCTGAGGATCGAACCTCGGACCTGTGTCTAGGGAGACTGAAACGCTGCCACTAAACCACCGGGCTTTTTACTTATGATAAAATTTAAATTATTGGAAAGGATGCTGACGTATTCGATCTAAGTTTTTGTTGGAAAACGAGAAATGGGTGTGGCATGGGAGCACAAATGTCGAAATGCAAAACCCTGCATTCAAGCACCTCTAAATGGAAAGCTTTCCGGGTTTCCACTGACATGCATTACATAAATTCTACTTAATATAAGTTGTCGTTGTTGTTGTCTTGTGCCAGCCAGGCTGACAATATTGGGTAAGCTGCTTCACTTTTCCAACTGAACCCTATTTTGGTGTGGAGTCCGACTTCCTCAGTACACACATGCCATAGGGACCCGTTTATAGGGTAGGCAACCATTCACACCTCATTTATACAAGGAAAGGACAAAGACAGGATAGATAGAGAGAGAAAGTACATCCATGCCCGAACCAGGATTCGAACCCAGGACCTCCATATCCGCAGTCAGGCACTCTGACCACTACACAGAGTAGGCGGCGCTTAATATGAGAACTCAATAATAAGTAGTAGCGTAACTCTTTAGCTACGAACAATTAAGAAGCTTGCCACGTAGAATTAAAATGTAAGAATGTATTATATACAATGTATGTTCAATAGTTAGCACATCCGATATGATGAAGAATATACATCACATACAAATACAGTATTTTTGGATTATTTGTACCTGGAGCCAATCCATCAAACGGTGAGAAAACTTTACTTCTGAGAATCATAATTTTTGTGATTCTCAGAAGAAAAGTTTTCTCACCGTTTGATGCATATTTTGTTTGAATCATTTTGTGCATAGTTTCGGTTGTATATTTTTACTTACGGGCAACAAAAGTAGAAATGTAGTAGTGTAAAAGTCTTGTAAAATTTCTTTTCGTATCTTTATTTTATTTCAATTTCTTGAACTACGAATGACATGGTTTCCTATTTCTGTTAATCTGCCTGTAACACACTGGTGTGAAAGCCTTGGTGATCTGGTTGCTAGGGCAGGCTTTATTCTCATTACGGGAAGGTAATGAGTTCGAACTTCGACTTAACTAAAGATTCGTCGTGTTCAGTAAATGTGACCAGTTAAATGCTTTCTGGTCATAATATCCTTTAAGTGAAATGATACCTTTGAAACTTGTTTGGGGTCTTCTACATAGTCCTTCTTCTAAATTAAGAAAACTTTTATTATTGGGTTTCTTACACCTAGTTCAGTTCATCAGTGTTTAGTAAAAAAGTGGCAAAGGCAAGTTAAATATGCATTCTGGTCTCAATATTCTTTAAATGAAATGTTGCCTTTGGACCTGATAGGTTAGGTTAGGGTTCTTCTACATAGTCCTTCTAAATTAAGAAGACTATTATTATTGGGTTTCTTACAACTAGTTCAGTTCAACAGTGTTTAATAAAAAAGTGGCAAAGGCAAGTTAAATATACATTCTGGTCTCAATATTATTTATGTGAAATGTTACCTTTGGACCTGATAGGTTAAGTTAGGGTTCTTCTACATAGTCCTTCTAAATTAAGAAGACTATTATTATTGGGTTTCTTACACCTAGTTCAGTTCAACAGTGTTTGATAAAAAAGTGGCAAGGGCATGTTAAATATACATTCTGGTCTCAATATTCTTTATGTGAAATGTTACCTTTGGACCTGATAGGTTAAGTTTGGGGTCTTCTACATAGTCCTTCTTCTAAATTAAGAAAACTTTTATTATTGGGTTTCTTACACCTAGTTCAGTTCATCAGTGTTTAGTAAAAAAGTGGCAAAGGCAAGTTAAATATGCATTCTGGTCTCAATATTCTTTAAGTGAAATGTTACCTTTGGACCTGATAGGTTAGGTTAGGGGTCTTCTACATAGTCCTTCTTCTAAATTAAGAAGACTATTATTGGGTTTCTTACACCTAGTTCAGTTCAACAGTGTTTGATAAAAAAGTGGCAAGGGCATGTTAAATATACATTCTGGTCTCAATATTCTTTATGTGAAATGTTACCTTTGGACCTGATAGGTTAAGTTAGGGTTCTTCTACATAGTCCTTCTAAATTAAGAAGACTATTATTATTGGGTTTCTTACACCTAGTTCAGTTCAACAGTGTTTAATAAAAAAGTGGCAAAGGCAAGTTAAATATACATTCTGGTCTCAATATTATTTAATTGAAACGTTACCTTTGGACCTGATAGGTTAGGTTAGGGGTCTTCTACATAGTCCCACTTCAAGAAGACTATTACTGGGTTAGTTCCACCTAATTGATAGCGTCTCCAATTCTTGGTTGGCTGCAAGGTAGTATACTGTTGCAACAACAACACTCTTGACGTAAAAGCTTAACAAGTATTGGATCAAATAAAAGCAAATTTTTGATACGGATCAAGCAAAATATTTGTTCGTAGCTAAATTACATTAAATTTCAAGATAAAAAATCTTATCATGAACGGCGCCAAAGCCAAAGTAATATTTATTCGAATTCTGAGATATTAAGCTCGAGTGCTCACTATGACAGCCCAACAGTGAAATGTCAAAAAGTGTATAACTAAGGAAATGTCTTTCTTAAGAAATTTAACTGTCCCACCACGCCAGTCACAATTAACAGGTCGATTTAATACACAACGTTCATTAATAATTAAAATATTCGCCATTATTTAAAGTCTTTGTTCTATGTGGAAAATAAGATATAGATATCAAATTGGAATCACTTATATTCACTTTAGTTCTAGTTTCATAATAGAAAGCTGTGAGAAAGTGTCATTGAATGCTTTAAACTACGCAGACTAAATCTGAATTAATTTTACAAAACTTCTCACCATAGTTACGCATTCACCAAAATTTTCTTAACATCACTTTCGCAAAAAATTTACTTTACAGGGTATTTGTTTAGGAAAGCCAAAATGTTCCGAAAGCTCCCAGACGACAGGAAGAAACGCAAACGACATTCCCCGCACCCATCTACCCTGGAATGACCAGCAGGGTGTGAAATTTCTGAAAGGAATGATGAGGGGCTTTGAGAAGGGAGCTGAAAGAGGAGGTGCGAGCATGGAAGAGCAGTTCCCTCTACACCACCCGTCTAATTGTGGGGTGGGGTTCATCAAGGAGCAAAGAATCTACTTAATTGACAGACGAGAGTATTTAAGGTGACCCTTCCGATCACAGATCAAATTCCCAATTCATTTTCATCCTTTTGAGTGAGTAAAAGCAGAGCTTTTATTCCCATTTTAATTCTACAGGTGATTCTCATGGAATTGTTCATTTTGGGGAAAGGAATGATGGTGAAATAATCTTTTTCAGCAACCACGTCTATTATTTGACAATCTCACTTAAGATCTATTTTTTCTTGTAATTAATCCATGGGTTGTCTGAACTACAAAAGGATCAATACTTAAAGTAAAGTCAGACCCTGAATAAGGCTGAGGCATACAGGGAAGATGCCCTGGCAAAAATACGAACTTCTGGTGGACTTAATTGAGCCATTGTAATTGCAAAAATTTAACTAAATTCCACTCTAATGCTAAACTACAGATCGAGTTGAAAAGAATTCCATTGGAATATATTTTGTACAAGAATTGCACAAAATAATGGAATAAAACTTTCTATGAATGGCGATATGTTAAGCAAATTATGCAACGATACTTTTCGATATCGCCAATGGAGGTGATGTCACAAAATATTTTTAGCAAATGAAACAAAAAATATCGAAGATTGCTGCTTTTATTTTAATTTCTTACATTCATCTTAAATAAAGAAAAATATTTCTGTCCTCAAAATATTTTTTTAATTAATTAGCATTTGTGATTTTTTTATCTGTTTTTGGTCAGCGCAGATATTGTTGCTGACTATGGATGGGTTACTGAGCACAGGCAACCGATCAACCATGAGCCAAGTGAACGGATTGCTGTCCGCGATTAGTCATTTCGCTGCCGAATACCTTCGGGTGGGATTCTCTTTGAACATCCAGTGTTATCTGTTTTTCTTGTGTTGTCACTCAAAATTGTTAACACGGTGAAATTTGCGTCAAAAAATTGAAATAGTACCGATGAGTCAAGTCTTGTTATTCAGATAAATTTTTTAAGCGGCAACCTTCTTCTATAACTATTTCGCAAGTTATGAATGTAACCGATGCTTTTTCGGCTTAAAAAAAGTACCTAAAATCTACTTTCGTCAGTCGAAAAACCAAAATTTTGATATACAAATGCTTGATTCGGCCTATTCTCACTTACTCATCTGAAACGTGGACATTGACTGAGAAGGACAAAGAAACCATCTCCATTTTCGAAAGAAAAACTTTAAGAATCATCTTTGGTGGAATAAAAGGAGAAGAACTAATTCTGAGCTCTATAAACTATATAAAGAACCAGATATTGTTAAATTTATCTCAATACAGAGATTAAAATGGGCAGGACATTTGAGCCGAATGAATGACAATCGGGTGACGAAAAACATTTTCTTGGCTCGCCCCATTGGCACCAGAAGAAGAGGACGACCGAAACTCCGATGGCGTGATTGCCTTGAAAACGGCCTAAGAACACTAAAAGTGATAAACTGGATGACCTTATCCAAAAATAGGGAGTTCTGGTATGCACTTCTGAGGAAGGCAAAGGCCCACCCTGGGCTGTCAGGCCAAAGAAGAAGAAGTTATGAATGCGCCGTTAACCAACAATGTTTGCATTGTCATCTAGACACTTTCCGATCTCTTCCTCCTTATAAAGAATAAATGTCTATAATGAAATCTTCCTTATAATGAATTCAGTTCATTTAGTAAATAATGAAAATAATACAGTGAAAAAATCAAAACTCTTCTCAACAGTCAAGATATTATCTAATCCATATTTATGTATATTATATTTTAAATATCATAAGCTGAAATATGAAATTCTTCTCCACTTAGTGAAAATAAAATCTTTTCAAAGTTTAAATTAAAAATAAAACTTTAAAATGAACTTATATATTTCTAATTTTAAAAAAAGTATCATCAAACGAAGAGAAAATATTGGTGGTTTTTGAAAGGAAGTGCTGTGAATATAAATTCTAATGGTCTCAAAAGCAGTGGAAATATAGGGGATACGACTTTACATTTTAGAAACTCTTTAAAGAGTATGACGTTTCGAAATGTATTGCAAGCTAACCAGCTTATAATGATGCATTAAAAAAATTAGGCCGTTAGAGATATTTAAAAGTAAAAATAAATACAATTTTATTCCGCTCACACTCATTTAATGAAGCGACTTGCAAAGAGTTGATCAGACAGCATCCCTAAAGACTGCTGCATTTAGGAAAATAATTATTTTGAAAACTTTCTGTTGCCATGGCATTGTGAACTTATTTTAAAATAGTATGGTTGAAAAAGAGCAAAGAGTTAAGGGGTGGAAGAGTTGAAGAAAGACACACTCGCAAGAGAATCTGTTGAGCGTGATGCTGCTGTGACATCATAAGGAAAGGAGAATAGGCATCCAGTGGTGAGGCAGTACAGAGCGGAAAATCCTGGGTTCGATTCCAATGAACAGCAGAAGATGGATGTTTCTAGTGTGCACGGGTGTGTGCTGGAAGGTTCTCCTTCCCTGCGACAGGCATCTTGTTGTTGTTGATGCTTATGACACTTGGACAAGGCAAGCTCGCTATGCCTTTTGGCTGTATGAATTAAGTCAATAGGGAGCGTCTTTCGTTTGGATCAGAGCACCACGAAGGTGAAAGTACGACTTTGCTCTTTTTAAGGTGCCTTGTCATTTTGAACCACGGTCAGGTGACGAGGCCACACCTGAGCTGGCACCCTCCTCTCCCCATCCACGCTACACCAGCGGAAGGACTTTGGACGTCGCAGATTAATATGGACACGTCCCCAACCCACGGAGCTCCAGCAACCCAGTGAAGGAGAGTACACCGTGGTCACCCTCCCAACCACTGCCCGCGGCAAATGATCCTTCACTCGGCACATCTCACGGGAAGCGGCGTGAAGCTACTGGAGCTCAAACATCTCATACAGTGGGTCAATTAATGAAGATTAATTCACACAATTAATCTTCATTAATTAAAAAAATTCTACATTTTCCGGCATGAATTAAAATCTACTAATCATTTTTAAAAGACAGCTGAAACACTACTTCAAAAAATATCGAAGCTATAAGTACTCGGAAATATATTATTACTTATTATAATAAGCAATTTCCCCGACGTATATTTGATAAACAAACAGATAAATTGAAACAAATGAATATAACATAGGACATATGTTTTTAAATTGTTTCTTACGATGTAATTTTAAATTCTTTGGGATTAATTGTGTAAATTAATTAATTGTATAATATGATAAATGCATATTGTGTTAAGAGAGAGAGAGGGAGAGAATTATTTCAGTCACCAATATTAATTTTAAAATATAGCATTTATATAATAAAATGAAACATAAGTTTCCGTTCTGCGTTATGGCAATTTCAACTGAGGTGATTCGGAAATTCAGAAAAGAAAACGATAACGTGTTGCTTGAAAAAGGCAACTCTATTATTCCGAATGTTTGCCTTGACGCATCGCGCTGTTGCTCATTTGGAGTTCCCTCTCTCAAAAGATTCGAAAAAGTTCAAGGCTTTTCCCATTTTTTTTCTCTGTCAATAAATTGTTTTTTTCGTCACTTAGTGTTTCCGCTAAATCACATGTGAGAAAAAAGAATTGAAAAGGAGAAGTGATATGAGATACGTGGCGACGAATTAAGGCAAGGGCTTACTGCTTTCCCTTTCACCGAAGGCAGGGCTTGAGAAATTCTTGGCGACTTTTCCGTCTGTCAAATGAGCATCGATTTCTTAAAGTGCAAATCCGTGTTTTAATACGAGAATAATAAATCAATAAACTAAGTTAGATTCCCGAATTTTGTGGCCGTGATTGTCAGGAATTCATTTATTCAGTCCGTATATTCTAAATGCGTTTGGCGATTTCAACAAATGTCTTTAATTACGCATAAAATGTTTCAAATCCTCTGACAAATTTGATTTTAAGGTGTTTTCTTAAATAATTTTTAATGCATAATAATTTAGCAATTACTTTTTTTCTATCGCCAGAGAAGTGCAGATGCATCATTGAATTTATTTTTAATTTATATACAGTTCACATGTTGTTGTTGTTGTCGTGTGCCAGCTAAGCTGGCAATATGGGAGTGCGCTGCTCCACTTTTCCAACTGAACCCTATTTTGGTGTGGAGTCCGACTTCCTCAGTACACACATGCCATAGGGACCCGTTTATAGGGTACACAACCATTCACTCCACATTCATACAAGTAAAAAACAAAGATAAGATAGATACAGAGAGAAAGTACATCCATGCCGGAACCGTGATTCGAACCCAGGACCTCCCTATCCACAGTTAGACACGCTGACCACTAGACAAGCGTACAGTTCATATAAAAGTTTGTTAAAGACGTACTGGCACGGTAGTTTAGGGCGTTTGTTCTCGTTATCGGAAGGCCGTGAGTACGAATCAATCGTAGGTTCGTCATGTTTGCTAATTTAACGTTAAATATGTTGTGGTTGCAATGTCCTCCATGTAAGATGATACTTGTAGGGTTAGCAAGCTTAGTCTAGGGTCTTCTGCTTGATCCCTGCTTCTAAATTACAAAGACCCACTTTCGGGACTACGATGGCAAAGCCTAGTAGGTGTGCCACTCTATAATTAGCCATAACGCTTGTAGTGCTGAAAACCCTAGTAGCTGGGCATTATATAGCGCATAATACAACAGCTAGGATTCAATCCATTGTACTTGAAAGATATGCATTAATTGGAAAAGAAACAGCGTAAATTTGGACATTTTTCTGAGAAATCTATCATTTTTTTAAAATTCTTATATTGAAAACCACAGTAGACTCATGGGAAAAAGCATAGTTCTTTCTCCTCCAGAAGGTAATAAGCTCGATACTTGACAATGTAAATTCTAGCATATGCCGATGACATAATTTCAATATTTGAAACTGACCTGAAGACAGCCTTTTTGGCATTGGAAAAAGCAGCTGGGAAGCTCAGAGTAAACATGGAAAAAACAAAACATGTGTTCTGTTGTAATAAAGAATACCAGTCTGAGACTTTTATGATCGGCACATTTAAGTTTCAGACAGTGAGAAACTTCAGTTATTTGGGCTCGGAGATTGACTACCAAAATGACATCACTCCTGAAATCAGAAAGAGGATTATTGCCGCAAACCATTGTTTCTTTGGTCTAAGACCTCTTTTGAAATCTCTCCTAATCAGAAGAAGAACAAAAATAATGTTATACAAGACATTGATTAAACCAGTTCTAACCTACACCTCAGAGACATGGACCTTGACGATGAAGGAAGAGAAAACATTATCGATTTTTGAAAGAAAGGTCCTAAGAACTATTTTTGGTGCTGTCCTGGAAAATAACACCTGACGAAAAAGGTATAACTTTGAACTGTACAAAACCTATGGAGAAGAAGACATCATTAAATCAATAAAACTATCTAGAATGAGATGGGCAGACCACCTCATAAGAATGAGTACAGAGAAAACACTAATAAAGGGCTTCAACACCAACCCTTTCTGTAGTAGACCAAGAGGAAGACCCAAAAAGAGACGGAAGGACTGCCTGGAAGAAGACTTCAACAAACTTAAAGTCAAGAACTGGAGGTCGATTCCTAATAAAGGGGCGGAATGGCAGAGACTTCTGAAGAAGGGCTGTCGTGCCAATGCTGATGATGACTTGTAGAGGACCATTGTGCTAAGACCTATGCAATTTAAACTTTAGTGAGATTATTGGCTCTGAATTGTAGAATCGGGGTAAAGATTAAGAGATGAGGATGTCGACGTCATTTCTTAATCATTGTTCACTATGTTGAGGCAGTTGGCTGACTAAACCTGGAGCACACAGAGCGGTTTCTCCTGGTCCCCACATCCAAAGGGATCCCTAAATTGAATATTTGTTTTGAGTTTTCTCCTTTAATGAACTTTTTTAAAAAAAAAAATTATCAGCGCAGTATAAAATTTGTCATTTTTATGTTAGCTTCATCAGGAATCGATCCTATGAACATTCTAGAATAAATTTATATTTTGTCAACCTATGGGCTTTCTAAGACAGAATTCAACTAAAATTTTCGCAATTACGATGGAAAAATTTGTCCAACCAAAATCCTGTGTTTTTACTAACCATAAAGTGCGATTTTTACAAAATGTTTTGGGTTCAAGTCAATTTTCTTGTCTTATATCTATAAATAGGTGAAAATTTTAAATACATCTATAAAGTTATGTTTTTGATTACTGGAATAGTGAAGCAGAGAGGGAAGTTTTTGATCCGGGCTATAATTAGTCTTTGTTGGGTTTTGCTTGGCTGAAATTAGCTGCTTATGTCGATTGAACCCCTTCATGCAATGTAGTAAAACATATTTTTTATTTTAAAGTAATATATATTTAAATATTTCATTTAAAAATTATTTATACTGTTATGCAATATTAAATATAGGATTATATTAATATCTTAAAAAAATAGAAGCTGAATAATGTTAGGAAAAATTGAACAGTTTCAAAGTGTTAAAAATATGGTCACCATACAATAATGTGATTATTGAATTAAATGATTGAAAAGATATATATATATATATATATATATATATATATATATATATATATATATATATATATATATATATATATATATATATATATATATATATATATATATATATATATACGAGGGTCACTCTGAAATTTTTGACATACAACTAGGTTTTTAAACTTATACTTACAAAATTTTAGGTGTGTTCAAAGTAGACTCCTCCAGCATCAATGCACTTTTGTAGACGAATTTTCCACAGATTAAATGCCTCAAGCCATTCATTTCTTCGAATAGATGAAAAAATGCATTTATAGCCACATCAATCTCTTCTTCTGAATGAAAACGACGTCCACGTAAGTTCTATTTTAGATAAAAGAATAACCAAAAGTCGCACATAGCTAGATCAGGTGAATACGGCGGATGTTCGATCACTTTAATTTGTTTTTTTTTAAGAAACTCAACTGTTAATCCGGCTGTATGTGAAATTGCATTGTCATGGTGAAGCATTAGTTCCCTAACATTCAGTTCTTGTAGAATTTCTGGAAGACATTGAGTGGTATACCAGTTTGCTGTTACTGTCTTCTGTCTTTCCAACTTGATGGCTTTGACCCATCCCGTACTTCTGAAGAAAACGGCATACATCACTTTTTTCAGTGCGCGTTGTTATTTCACCATTGTCGGCATGGGATCATCTTCAAAGACCCATACTTTGCTTTCTTGACATGTTGGA
This sequence comes from Latrodectus hesperus, assembly GCA_037975125.1. Classification (NCBI taxonomy): domain Eukaryota; kingdom Metazoa; phylum Arthropoda; class Arachnida; order Araneae; family Theridiidae; genus Latrodectus; species Latrodectus hesperus. The sequence goes on along the minus strand of JAJQOW010002391.1, from coordinate 2,137 downwards.
ACGTCAAAAAACGGTATGTACGTTTCATCACCTGTTACAATTTTAGAAATGATGCGGTGGCCACCATCACTCAGCATATTAAGAGTTTCTTTACTGATTCTGACACGCTCCTCTTTTTGATGCTCAGTTAGATATTGGGAACCCAACGGCAAACTACCTTTTTCAAATGTAATTTTTCACGAATGATTTTGTGTATGGCTGCGGATGCAATGTTAAGTTCCTTCTGTATCCTTTGATAGGTACAGCGATTATAATCCATTAACAATTTTCGTATGGCAGACATATTATCCGGGATTACTGCCGACGGCGGCCTTTCTGCGTAATCTTCATCCTGAAGAAAATTGCAACCTCTTCTAAATTCTCTAAACCATCTGAACACTGTAGCACGAGCTGGAGATTTATTACCCAAGGCTAATTGCAACCGTTGAACGCGCATTCTTCTTGATTTAATTCTGCTTTGAAATCGTAGAAAATCATAGCGCGAAAATGTTCTCGCGTCAACTCCATTTTCTCTTCTGTTTAAAATTTATTCCACGCTAAGCAAGTTGAAGTAAGTCAGTAAAAAATCGTCTTCTGTGTTAAAATACTTTGTACTTTAAAATTAAACCGTGATTTTTATTTTGTAAATTCTCGTCTATATATATATATATATATATATATATATATATATATATATATATATATATATATATATATATATATATATATATATATATATATATATATATATATATATATATATATATATATATATATATATATATATATATATATATATATATATATATATATATATATATATATATATATTTATATATATATATGTATATAATATATATATATATATATATATATATATATATATATATTATATACATATATATATATAAATATATATATATATATATATATATATATATATATATATATATATATATATATATATTATATATATATATATATATATATATATATATATTTATATATATATATGTATATAATATATATATATATATATGTATATATATATATATATACATATATATATATATATATATATATATATATATATATATATATATATATATATATATATATATATATATATATATATATATATATATATGTATATATATATATATATATATATATATATATATATATATATATATATATATATATATATATATATATATATAATATATATAATATATATATATATATATATATATATATATATATATATATATATATATATATATATATATATATATATATATATATATATATATATATATATATATATATATATATATATATATATATATATATATATATATATATATATATATATATATATATATATATATATATATATATATATATATATATATATATATATATTTATATATATATATGTATATAATATATATATATATATGTATATATATATATATATATATATACATATATTATATATATATATATATATAGTTAATAGTATAATTTATAAAATATGCAAAGAATATAATATAATGAGACAAAATACAATGAAAAATGCCAAATAGAAAATAATAATAATATATTGAAAAATTAAATGTCAAAAGTAGAATATCAGAAGGAAGACAACACATTAAAATATTATAGCATTGAAATATTAAATGGAAAATGATATATTGAAATATCAAATGGAAAATAACACATTGAAAAATACAATGAAAAGAATTACATTAAAAACACTTTAAAGAAAGATAAATATAAATGGAATAAAGATAAATATAAATGGAATAAATATAAATGGAATAAAAATAATAATTTATTTGGCATTTTTCATTGTATTTTGTCTCATTATATTATATTCTTTGCATATTTTATAAATTATACTATTAACTATATCTTAGTAATACTATTCTAGCTGCTTTTGCGCTAAATGTACTGCTAATCTTAAAACATAAATTTTATGTATTCTTGTGATTCTGGTTATATGTCTAACTTTGCACTTATATTTTATGTATTATTGAGCTTTTGGCTACACATCTGATTTTGCATTTATATTATATATATATATATATATATATATATATATATATATATATATATATATATATATATATATATATATATATATATATATATA
>JAJQOW010002390.1:0-18331 GCA_037975125.1 Latrodectus hesperus | reverse complement strand
CAGCATAGATTAAAAGATATAACCAACTGTTAAATATATATATATATATATATATATATATATATATATATATATATATATATATATATATATATATATATATATATATATATATATATATATATATATATATATATATATATATATATATATATATATATATATATATATATATATATATATATATATATATATATATATATACAAGCTGACCCAGCCACGGTTGCAGTGGCTGAGTTTTTATAATACATTGAATCAATTTTTTACTAATTCTTGGGTACAATCAAATTAATATTTTCTAAAAAATTTTAAAATAGGTTCATTCATATGAGATTAAAAATAAAACGTTTCGCAAAAATTTAAAAGTAATAGGTAAAGTATCGAAATTTTGAAATTAAGCACAAATCAACATATACTTTCTGAATTTACATTTTATTCATCTTATATTAAATTATAGTTAGTAATCAGTGACTTACTTATAAAATATACTATATAAATTAAAAACATCTAAAAATAAATTGTTATAAATGAGGTAGATAACATTGACATCGAAGTATTATTTTTTCAATTTTTAATTATTAAAACTAAAAAATTTTTCCGTGGTATTATACTGAAATAAAAAAAATTAAAAGAATTTATCATTTGAATAAATAAATTAGATCAAAATGTTCTACTGAATAAATTAATAATTATCAAATTATAAAATAAAAATAAAAATAATAAAAGGCTGTCAAGAAATACTTACATATTTTGGAGGTGGTATGAAAATTAGTAGAGAAAAACAGTAATAAATAAAATTTTATTTTACTATTTATAATATTAAAAATATTCAAACTGAACACGCACAGTAATAACACAACACAAAGTATAATTATGAAAGTGATTCACAAAAAATTGTTATAGTATGATTATACATCATGAAAATATATGTATCATGAAAATATATGAAAATATATATAAAAATATATGTACATCATGAAAATATAATAATAAAAATATATGTAAATTCTATATTTAACCACGCGATTGCGGGCGCACGTTAATTTTCTCGAAGATGTATAATCTAGAAAAATAAACACGTCGCCATCTGCCGAATACCTGTGCAACTTAGATGCTAAACCGCCATCTATTAGGAACTTACAGAACTAAACAATAAATAAACATTAATGTCGTATAATAAATATTGAAAATAATAATTAAGAGATAAAAACTATTCTATCTTTTAAGTTGGACTATATTATAAATGGTTACAAAATTTTATCAAAATCCGTTCAGTAGTTTCGGAGTTTATCGGGAACATACATCGTGACACGAAATTTTTATATATGTATGTATATATATATATATATATATATATATATATATATATATATATACACACACACACACACATACACACACAAGAGAAAATGTACAAATAAATTCTTATACTAAACAGAAAGTAAAAAAGTTTTTTTTCCGTTATATCCCTGGTTTGGAACCAGGAGAAATAGTTTCGATTCACAGTTTGTGGGCTTGAATCCTACCTTAGGCTTGTGGATAGTAATTCTGAATCCACTTTAAACCATAGGTCTCTATCTCATTAGCCATCATGTTGTAAAAAATGTAAATAAAATGATTGTATTATTTTAGTATTTTCTAAATATATAAACCTTTTTGAACAATACACAGTGGAAATTGAATATTTAGCACAATAATTTACGATTTTTTTCTTTTCCATTATTGGGATTATTAATGGGAAATACTTTAGGATTGGATATACTTTAGAATAGTGGAAAAGTATCATAAAAATATAGTTTTAAGTACTGGCATTTTATAAACTGGGGAAGTTAATTGTTAATTGAGCTATGTTATAATTTTAGCAAAGTTAGTAGTTGGTAAAAAATGTCTACACACACATATCTTAAAATGAATTAAATTATTGTGTTAAGAAAACATTAACTTATGCTTAAAATGAAAGTACATTTAACCATTTAACTTTGTATACATTATAAAAAATAGGTATGAACTGAATAATCTTCTATAATTGGCGTGAAAAGCTTTTGCTTGACGACAAAATTCCCATTAGCAAGCAAAAAATGTTAGAACATAAAACTAGAAAATTAATGTGTATCAATTATTTCTTGACTTGCATCCAAAATTATAAAAATATATTTTTGAAAGCAGCTTTCCCCAAATTACAAATTTGAATTCCATAGTTTAATTTCATAATCATTAGTGATCATTCTCATGAAATAATACTTCCAGCATATTAAAGATAGGTAAGTCAAGGAATAAGATAATATTTGAAACTTATCATTCTTTTCTTCATAAAAATGATTAAAACTGAGCTGGACATCACAAAAATTTGTATGTTACATAACAAATGGTAGTTTTTTCATGATTTTATGAAGTATCTAGGCTTCAAAGTTAATAATTGTTTTTATAGAATGAGTTTTGACAAATAAAAACAATAATAAACATAAAATGAGAGCGAAAGATATCTACCAACAATACGACTGATGACAATCTCTGCAGTAAAAAAAATATAAATCCTGAAACCACAATAAATGGAAAATTGTGCCAAATAAAAACAATCTTCAGATGTAGCAAATATTCCATTTGTGGAAAACTAACCCATTATTTTAATATAAACTTGAAAAGTATAAAATTAATGAAATTTTATTCATTAAATGTTTTCACATAGCTTTCTAATTGAAGAATTTATTGAAGAATGGAGATAAAATCATATGTTGTTGTTGTTGTTGTTACTAATCCCAGTTGGTGTAGCAGAGCTACACCAACTCCATAAAACCAAAAATCTCCAAAAAGTCTAAAAACAGTAAAGGGTCCTTCAAAATCTCACGAGCAGTAAAATTTAGGCACTCGAGAATATGGTTGGGGGAAGCCTGTGCGGCCTTACACCAGTGACACTCAGTAAAGAGTTTCCGACCCTGCTGGAAGGTGAGGGAACTAATGTGACCACTCAAAAAGCGAGATAGAGCCGTCTGCTGCTTCCTAGAAATATTTAGACTGTGAGTCCAACGTGGTCGCACGCCAAAGTACCAAGTGTGAACTGGAGGGGTTCTCCAAAGGGCATTGGTTTCCATTTTCTTTATTGAGGAGATTTCAGAAAAAGTTAGACAAGTATTATTATGCAAGGCAGCCGCAGAGGCAGATTTGGATAAGGTATCAGCAATTTCATTTCCCTCCAAACCAACATGGGAAGGAACCCATTGGAAGTAGATAGTGTGTCCTGAAGAAAGTCGACTGACAAGTTCCAGGATTTTCAGGCTTATCTTATCCCCAACAGACGTCCAACGAGAGAGGTGCTGTATAGAGGCACGACTATCCGTTAAAATCCATAAGTCATTAAAATCGAGTTCAGTAGTCATGTCAATAAAATTTAATCCCTCATAAATGGCAATGAGTTCCGACCTGAACACAGAGCAGTTGTCGGCATTCTTAATCTTTATGTCTATTATATTATTTGGTGTCATAATATGTATGCCACTACCTCCGTAGAAATACCTCCGTCGCCCCTACTGCCATCAGTATACACTCTTAAATCTGGGACTGGAATGTTATGTATCATCTCCAGGGCTATCTGCCTAGTCAGTTCTGGGACGTCTGTACCTTTACACACCTTAAATAGAAGCCCAGTCCGAAAGCGAACTCGATCAGTATCCAACATATAATAGGAGACGCGTTTCAAGGAATGAAATTCCACATCGGCAGTAAGCAACTGCATCTCATTTGCCAAGGAGAAAGACTGTGTCTCTTTAGGCGCCTATTATTGTGCCAAGAGTGAAGGTAAGCAGAAGTTCTGTGATGATCATAGTAGCTAAGTAGCTTATTAAAATATTTTGAAAGACAATAGCCTCTTCTCAAAGAAAGAGGTGGTAAGTCACTGTCGAAAGATAAAATCATATAGATGGGAGGATTACATCAAATTGGATAGATGGAGAAGTTTGCTACTGGTCTTCTTGTAAAACTTTGACTAAAAATTAGAAGATTTCAAAAACCTCAGTAAAAGTTTGTTGAAAGTTTCTTGTCATTGCCTGTTTTCCTGCAGTAAGTTTTATTCTCTGGACATAATTAAGTTAATTATACAGTGTTCCCTCGCCTCTTCGCGCTTCATGTTTTGCGGTTTTAGTGTTTCGCGGATTTTTCTAAAATATTCAAAAAATTTTAATTTGTCAATTTTTAACTGTTTAAAAATTATTTAATTGTATTTTATAGTTAAGAGTTATTCTTTTGCGAATGTTTCTTTATTTTTAATTAAAATTCGTGTTCTGATTCTTCTGGAATTTTCGTTAGAATTCGTATTTTCGAAGTTTCCATAATTCCCTTATTCGTATTCGTTTCCGAAATTACTGTTTTAATGTTTCATTTTTTTAAATATCTTATTATCTCAAGAATGTGTATTTACGTTTTTTATTTATCAGGTTTAAATGTAATATTTAGATATGTAAAGTTTTTCAAGAACGAATTTATAACGTCACAAATACTACATCTTCGCACTGTATTACGTCAGAATTAATTCATCATGGTAACATTTCGTCGTCGCCAAAAAAATCAGAATTTGAGACCCTGGATTTGACGGCATCTGTGCCACCTCACCTAGCATCTTCTCTTGTTGTATCTTGATAATCTTGTCCATGATGCTGACTGTCTCGTATACTGTATTTTAATGTTGTGTTGGAGACAACTTGTTTTGTTTAAGCGATAACTTTTTTTATTAATTAAGCTCTTATAATGCCACCTAAGCGCTGTGGCTCTACTGCGCCGTGTAAAGCTTTCTCCGAGGCACCCAAGAACAAGAAGATGATGACCATCAGCGAAACTTTTAGATATAATTAAAAAGAGCAGAAGCTGTGCATCAGTTACACTGTTACGGACTGAATGAATCTACATTGCAGTTCATCAAGAAAGAGGAAGCAAACATTCAAAAAACTGCTTCAATAAGATTCAATAAAGAAGCAAAACGTGTGGTGACTCCGCGTAATAACAGAATTGAGAAAATGGAAGCTGCACTGGCATTGTGGATTGCTGATTGCAAGAAAAAGACAGTGAGTTTGGACACTAATATGATCAGGACAAAGCTCTCTACGAGCAAGTCTTGCCCGATGACGACAGTGAAGAGGTTGAAGAAGGTCCTGACGTACCTCAAGCCATGAATAGCGCTGCCAGGAGTGATTCACCTCCTCAAGGACGAGTCTGTTCAGTCCCCAAAGGCTGGTTCGAAAATTTTCAAAAAACGATACGGCCTCAAAAACGTGCTTCTCTATGGTGAGGCTTCCTCTGCTGACAAAGATGCTGCTTTTCGTTACGTGGAAGAGTTTTCAAACCTTATCTGTAAGGGAGGCTACCTCCCTGAACAAGTTTTCAATATGGATGAAATAGATCTTTTTTGGAGGAGGATGCCTTCGCGTACTCTTCAAGGACGAAGTGAAGAAGCCAGGCTTCAAGGCTCTCAAAGACCGTTTGACTCTCATCATGACAGGCAATGCTGCAAGTTTTATGCTTAAGCCAGGCCTTCTTCTTCTTAGAGTTGGGTTTGTATGTCATTGGGCACCTCTGCTTTTATCAGCATTTTGTACTACTAACTATAAACCCAGTGTTTCCTAGTTCCAGTTGCTCGGGTCACCCACTTTATTAATAAAGTCCGATAACCCTTTAATGGAGTCTAGGTGTAACTCTCTAGTATGGGTGATGCCTAAGGAAATTAATCTAGGAGGGCAAGAGCCTTGAATTCGTAAATGATATGCTTGGTCGTTTCCTCTTGCGTATGACATTTCCTGCAGATAGGGTCTTGCTGAAACAGTCCCATTTTATTGAGGTGTTTTCTGAAATAGTAGTGCCCAGTTATGAAGCCTACGATTAAACATATCTTTGCCTAGAGCATCTTAGAATTTCAGAGACAATCCTTGCTGATGATCCACAGATCATAATTTTAGCGTGGGTTTGACCAGGAGTGTTGAGTCAAGCTTCATACATCTTCCGTTTTTCCCATCTAAGAACATTGGTTTTTGCGGTCTTCAAATTGATCCCACAAAAAGGTTCTGCACCAATGGGAGCAAAAGACAATCCTTGTTTAGCAAGTTCATCAGCCCTTTCATTACCTTCGATACCTTTGTGCCCTATCACCCATACTTTCACTTTGTTTCTATTTCCAGATCTGTAAGAAGGTTTCTACATTCCAAAATCATTTTAGATTTGATTTCGAAAGAACTGAGCACTTTTAAAGCGGCTTGACTGTCACTAAAAATGAGAATCCGCTTACCGTGGTAGCCCTTCCTCATATTTACTCGCAGACAGTGGATAATGACCAAAACTTCTGCCCGGAAGACCGTAGCGTATCGCCCAAGGCTTACAGATAGGCTGGTTCTTGGTGACACGCCACATACTCCCAGTCCTGAGAGGCTGTCATTGATCCATCTGTGTACCAGATTATATCTTCTGTTTTAGTTTTGAACATGTTGTTATCCCATTCATCTCTAGTTGGAAAAACTATTTCAAATGTCCTTCCAAACATGTATGAGTTTTCCATGATGTCCGAAGGCATCAGAAAAGTAGGATCTTGAATTTTCCTGGTAATACGCCTGTGCCCTTTGGCAACATGCTGGTCGTACCATTGGTTTTGTATCTTCATTCTGTATGCAGTCATTCTGGCAATACTGCAGGTGAAGATGTATAAGGGAGTCAGATCCAACATAACTTCCAATGCTCTGGCTGGTGCGGTGGACATTGCTCCTGTGATACAAAGACAGGTCAGTCTTTGTAAACCTCCTATTCTTTCAGTCACAGACTTCTGTTCCACCTTACGCCACTAGATCACACAAAGCCAGACCTTATTTATAAAGCCAAAAATTCACGGGCATTAAAAACAAAAATACGGCTCTGTTGCTGGTGTACAGAGTGCATAACTCCAAAGTCTGAAGAGCGAAAGCTCTAGCACTTGAATGGTTCCTTCATAGCTTCATTCCCCTGGTAAAGCTGTATTTCGCTGAAAAGGTCCTTCACTTTACGGTCCTTCACCTGATAGACTGTGCAGGAGGACATGCTTCGGACAGGCAATATGATGGTGTGTAGATAGAGTTTCTGCCTCCGAACACTACCTCTTTAAACCAGCCAATGGATCAAGGTGTAATTCGTGCCTTTAAGGCACTCTACATTCACTCCATGATGGAGGGCCTCAATTCTGCAGTTGACGATGCCAATGATGAATTTACCTTGAAAGCATATTGGCGCAGTTACGAAATTGTATCGTGTTTGTCTAATATTCAGCAAGCATTAACAGATATGTAGAGTGAGCCCATAAATTCTAGCTGGAAATTATGGACGAACATGGTGCACGACTATCCAGTCTTCACTCCTAAAGAAGTTTATCACTTAGCGGTGGAGAAGGTGGTGAGGCTGGCTCACATCATAATGAATGAAGGATTTTTTGACATGACAAAAGAAGACACCGGAAGACAATAGAAGAAGAAAACGAAGAGAAACATGAAGAAGAAATTTAAGAGCATGGCATTGTTACCTAGGAGAATCTGCAACAAATGTGCAACATGGCAAGAGCGATGCAACAAGTTGCACAAGTCATTGACTACTAAGTGGTTCGAGCTGTCGAATTCAACAATCGCATTGACGGGCTTATGTCTTTATACAAGAGGATTTTGAAGGAAAAAAAACAAAGATAACAACTACCCATCCCCGTGTTTCTCTCCAAGCCGTGTTCCTCCCCCGGCTCTACCGTCAGAGCCTCCAGAAGAAGAGTTCTCGAGTGAGCGTAAAGTTTCTACGTGTCAAATAAGAGCTTCTATTCCGTCACGAACACAAGACTCTTCGCTCCCCTCTCAGAAAGCAATGTTGATTAATGTTTATTACTGTATAAGGTTTTGTAATTAACCTTATTAATTAGCACTAAAACGCTTAAGTAAATACGTATACTGTTGGAATTTTTGGTATAAACGCGTAAAGTGTTAATTGTGTATAAATTATTATTTATAAGTATAAATATATATAAATATTATACATAAGTGTAAATTTTAATAATAATTTTACATTTTATAATTTTTATTTTTGTATATTAAAAACAATTTGTATAGAAAGACATATTGTATAATATTACAGCAAAATAGTATTACAAATATCATTTCATTAAAAATAATCAAACCATACATTGGTGCAAATGCATACAATGTGTAAGTTTCATATTTTAAACTGGTAGATATTGAAGTGTGTATTTATATATTGATGCAAAAATTAATTTTAATGTAAATTTTTACTGTAATAAAGATTTTTAAAAGAAAGAATTCCAAAAATCTGGTCTAGTTTTCATCATTCTTGGAATTTTTTCGGACAAAATGCAAATTTCAAAGCAATTTTTATTATTTGAATAAATAAAAATAAAAAATGGAATAAAAAACCACCCGGTTTATATATAAAATTATTTAGTTGATAAATAAGCATTAACATGGTTATTAGGGTTGTTACTTAAGTTAAAGTTAAATTGATCTTAGTAACAATTTGTTAATATTTTCATCAGCTGACTGTTTTGACTAATAAAGGTGACACAAGCTCAATTGATGTTATTCGACGAATTTTGATAGAAATAATGACAAATGATTTGCCAAAGCAGCATAACTGGAAAGAGAGTAGAAGTGTGGAACATCTATTTTCCAACCTTCAGAATGTTATAAATTTGGTAACACGTTAGGATTTAATTTTAAGCTTTCCAAGATTAAGTGATTGTAGAAATAAAATTTAAAAGTAAATGAAATTTAAAAAAAATTAAAAACACAATATTTCTAATGTTTTTGTTATTCTTTGCTTAACGTAAGCAATATAATAAGAAGTGACTTATGTGTGCTTCTGACAAAGATGGGGACATTTAAAAAGAACTTTGGAAAAAGCCCAGTTTGATGCATACAATATGTAAAATAATAATAATAATAATAAACCTTTATCTTTTGTGAACATTTTATTTTTGTTATTAAGCTCATAAATATTAAAAAGGGGAGTTTAACAAATATTTTAAAAGATACAATGAAATAGGAATTTTTTATATGAAATTCCAACTGAATTTTTAATCTTATCACAATAATAAATTTAATACAGTTGTTACCAAAAATTTGTAACTTGTTTCTTTTATCACCATTAGCTCTGCAAATATTTCTTTTAAAAAAATTTTAAGAATAATCATATTTAAGTCAAATTTTCTGCTGTTAATATAAAATTGCTGAAAAGCAACATCAAAAATGAACTAAGCAGAGTTGTCTGTGTTCTATATTAAAATAGAATCAATGTTCTATTTTAAATATATCAAAATCTCTTGTTTAGATGTGTGCTATATTAATATATACCTATTATTACAAATACATTGAAAATAATAACTTATGAATTTAATCCTTAAAACCAAACTTTTGAATAAATTTATGTGAGGACTTGTTAAAATATATGTCTTATAAAAGCAATAATAATTATTTTCAGATTTTTAAAATTAAATACCCATTGTAAAATTTAAAAAAAAAATAATTAGAAAATCATAACAATTTACAATTTGCTATCAAATTTTATTTTTTCTAAAATTGGAAATTATTTTAAAAAAAACCTTAATGGATATTGTCTCAAAGAAAATTTATTGGAGTTTTTCTATTAGTTAAAAAAAATAAAAGCAAATTTTTAAGAATGAAATTATTGAATGTTAATTTTGTGTCCTTCAATAAAAACTGTTAAAAATACTGATATGTCCAAGAGTAAAACAACATTAAATGATCGGTAAAATATGTTTCATATTAATTTCATTTAAGTATACTATCTTAATTTTTTATTACATTTTGAATTTATTCAAAGCTGTTTTTAAAAATCTGCCTTCCAATACAAGTATTTTTATGTGTGAAAAAACTTATATACATATTTAAAATGGGTTTTTTTCAAGATTGTCTGGCTTAGTAATAAAAATACACTATCATTAAATTATTTTTAAACGAGAGTGTATTTTTGATATTTAAGCTAGACAACAGCATTGGTACACGAGTAGAATACAAAATTGCATGACATAATATCATCGCTTCACTCAAGCCCCTTCAAAAGGCGAACTGAAATGGCTCAGGTGCCGAAGAAAGATTGGGTTGCATACCTGTTAGCAGTTTTACCAATTGAATTATCAAATATGTTAGCTAGAGAACAGCCTAGTGATGTTAGCAATTATGATTTTGTCAAAAGTCTGATCTTGAAAAGATATAAGTTGAATAGTGAAAAATTGAAGCAATTTTTCTACCGACAACTTAAGTCTCCAGACAAATCTTGGAGAAACTACTCCCAAGAACTCGTTAGTTATTTTAATGAATGGATTTATGAATTACAGATTGAGACCTTTCAGCAACTCAAAGATCTGATGGTTACGGAGCAGTCAAAGTTTCGAGTGCCTGCAAAAGGGAAAGATCATTTCCTCTAAGATTAATTGATTACTCGCTAAAATTCACAAGTCCTTGAGCCCTTATAACATTAGAGTTGCCCAGATTTCAGTTTGAGCAACTCCCGTAGACTTAACATTACGTGACGTCACAGCTTAAAATTTGAGCAACTCGTTCTTTTCGTCCAATCAATGCTTGAGATTTCTTTCAGGTTTGCTGTAAGAAAATAACAGCTTTACTATATTTAATAATAGATCCCTTTTTTGGGTAACATTTTTAAGGTTGCCATATTTTACTCAGAAGGTGTCCACATTTCATAATGAATTCTTATTTGGGAATTTAATTTGTAGCCAAATTTTATTTACTATTCGCCATCTTGCTTCATGTGAACCTTTACTTTAAAGATGAGGAAAGATAATCTTTGCGACGTGAAAATCAATGCTAATACATAAATAACTCATTTTTGTGTGTATAATTTATTCTTAAATAAAAAGACAAAGAATTTGAAAGAAAAAATAATTTCAGATTGAAGCTTCAATTTAAACTTGAAATTCTACAAACACCACACAAATTTGTATATATTATATTGTAAGATTTTCCTATACAAAAATAATTTCTTAACAACAATGTTTATAAAAAATTAATGATTAACTATTGATATATTAAAAAAAGAAACTCAAATTACTATTTTAAAAATTGAGGAAATGCACAAAAATTATATTTTTTTAAAAAATATATATATTAGTTATGAATTTTAATTTATTTTTAAAATTAAAAAATCAATTATTTCTCTTTTTTATTAAAGTAAATATTGTGGCATATTAAAATAAGATGCATTTTTAAACTAATTATTTACTATATTTAAACAAACACACTACATAAAAGCAGAGATTCTTTTATGTAGTGTGTTTGTTTAAATGTAATAAATAATTTTTTATTACATTTAAACAAACACACTACATAAAAGTACACACTACATAAACTGCATATCTTTATTTACATGCAGTTTCTTAAACTATAATCTGCAATAAAATGACAAGTATATTTTGAATAAATATATATATTTGTAAGTTTTGTGGGAAAAAAATGAAGAAAAGATATAATTGATAGCATTTTGTAATGACATTATATGAATAGTTTGTTTCATATTACATTTTCAAATTGAAAAAAATGTTATGAAATTTGTATGAAACTAAAAGAACGAAATGCTATTTAGCCTCATTGCTGATAATCTAGCAATTGAAGGTCATGGTGAGGCATTTAAATATCTACAGTGAATTTTCTTTTAGGAAGAGTTCACATAAGTTGTGGGTTATATTCATTTTTTGCACTTGTTATTGCCCATTGTAAAACTCTCAAGCACTCGATGATAGACGTGTATGGAGAAAGCTCATCTATATGACACTCATTTCTAATTGTTCAGTAGTGATTGCAATTAGTCTTTATTGTTCATTTCAATGATTAGTTTATTGCTTTACATTGGAAGTCAAAATACTCTCTATATTGACCATGATGTGAATTAAATTATTTTGCAAATATAGCAATCATCTATATTTTTTATACTTACTTTCACATTATTTGTATTTACATCACAAATAGGAACAAATACAAGATTTCCATTTTAATCAAATATTGCATTTAATTTCATTATTAAAATTGTAGCTTTTTAACACATATTGTTGTAACACAGCCCTTTTTTAAATTTGATTTTTAACTAGTTTTACTATAATCTATAATATGTTAAAAATGCTTCATCCTAAAAACAATTGAAAAAGGCTTTAAATTATTAAAATTTTATATTGATTTATATCAATTTAATACACAATATATACAGGAATAATATTTTAATGTTTATTTAAATAGAAATTTTTGCTTATATTAAAATCATTTCACTATTTTATTTGTACACTCCAGTATTTTCATCATTATAGGAATTTATTTTTAAGTCTAATTTACATACTGTCAAAAGTAAATGGAGTTAGTTGTAAGTTTGCAATATATTTTGGATGAGTAAATGAACATTATGTAAGTGTGTTCCAGAGAAAAATGTATAAAAGAATTTAGTTATATGAAGAATAATAATGAAATTTTATAAATATGTATTTGTAAATAATAAACCAAAATGCTTGTGCCTTCAACATTTAATTATAATGCATTAACTTTCTAAAAAGAAAAACAGGAAAATAATGTAATGAAAAAATAAAAGTAAAATTAATACTAAATATTTTTATATGGCATACTTATTTCGACTGAAGTTTCAATTTAAATATGCAAATGTAAGCTCAACACAAACTGTAAACATTGTAAAATGACAAAATAGTCTCATGTATTGAATAACTAACAAAACTTTAAATGAAATTATAATTTCATTTAAAGTTTGGTAAGTTATTAAAATGTTTGAAAACTCAGTAAATATAATAAATATTGAAATAACACTTCTCATCTACTTTGCTGAAGAAATTTAAAACAATTTTAATTATCTGACTTTTTAACTATCTATTAAATTTATCAAGTGTTTCATCCATAATATTGAAAAAGTATTCAATAAAGACAAAAAAGTTTTTAATCTTCATCAAATAAATTTATTAAGTTGATAATTGTATTCCTTTTTGTTTGTTTTTAATACGGCAATTCTGCTAGATTGAAATGAAATACAATAATTAAAACCAATCACTTATTTTCATGTTATTATTTCCACTTGGCGAAAAAAAGACAAAACATGATCCGTGTTTAAAATCATTGGCGATATGAATTGCTCGAGTTGCTGCTGCATGCACAAAAAAGTTGCTCATTCACGGCAACTTATAACGCCAATAACTTTCATTTGGCATGAAACTTGGCGAAAACAAAATGATTTACAAATTTCAACTGCGCAGCTGTGAAAAATATCTGTAATATTATTTGGCGGATAGAACGAGTTGCTCAAATTTTTAGCTGTGGCGTCACGTAATGTTAAGTCTACGGGAGTTGCTCAAACTGAAATCTGGGCAACTCTAATGTAATAGGGGCTTCACTACCTTTTCAAAGAATCAAAAGAAGCTCACTGGGCCATATGCCATAAACTCATCACACTGCGCTCTTCAGCTCAACGGGAAGAGATACCGCAGCCGCTCTCCGGCCGAGGTGACAATTAGTGCACCGCTCCATCCACTATTGCCACACAGAGCCCACTGAGTTTCGATTGGTTCAAGTGGTTTAGCCAATCACCACTCTAGCGTTGAATTGCTACTAGGGACTGCAGCTCCAAATACTATTGATAAGAGGAAGACACCCGTGAAGACTCAAATCATCAAGATACTGACTTTCAACCATTTACATAAATGGCATGGCATATTCATATCAGGAAATCAAACAGAAATTAATCATCTTTTGACGGACTAAGATCTCTTCCAAACACAAACAAAATTACTGGGTTCTAGGTTTCAAAGCTGGATTTGGGAAAGATTTAAAGTTAGTTCATTTAAAGGACAATAAAAATAATTTATAGAGTATTTTGTGTTGTGTGAAAGAAGATATTGTATATTGGTATAATTATTTTGGCATATTTTTAATCTTCGGTACATGAGCATAACTCAGTAGGGTATAGCCTATTTATTGTCTCATCGAAAATTGATCTCAAAGTAGTTCTTTATATTTTTGATGTTTTATAGTATATGTTCCAGTAGCATATTATACAATTATAAAGAAAATTTAGAAAGATATGATTATTATAGAATTTAAATGAGTTCACACCATTAAAATATTTCAATTGTGTGTATATTAATTGAGATATTAATGGCGAGGCATGAAATTCTACAACTTTCTCTGTGAATGTGAAACAGTCACTGACGAAATCACCTCATCCACAAACAGTGTAAATTATACTGTCACAGTATTATTATAGGAATTATATGGTCAGTAAAAATTATACTGTCACACAAAATATAAGTAGATTGTGATATCTAATCTAGCTAAAAAATTCATACACTTTTCCTTGTCTGAAAATTTTGATAGTAAAAGACAGTTTAAGAATAAAAATATGAAGTAAAGAGTAATACAAATACAATTTATTTAATTTCTAATTTTTTTGCCCCATAGTAAAATTTGAAAAGTAGTCATCCCATTTCTAAAGTAAATCAGATATAGAAAAAATCCTTAGTAATAAAGTTTTTAGCATGTAATTTAATAGCAAAGCCCACCTTACTCACAAGCATGAGAGTAAAAGAATGCATATTACAAGCATTAATTTGTATACGAATTCCATCATCGTTACGTCATTCAACGTCTTGAAGAGCGGCAATGTTGTCGGAGTGATATATTCTTTTGATAAAGCATAAGAAGTTCTTCCTGAATGTCAGGATTTGAAGCATACCTTCACGATATAATACAATGATCCGGTGAGCAGAATGGTATCATTCAGTGCAACTGTTGTAAGCGTTAATGTATGGTTTGAATATCTAGGCAAATCACCATGGGGCAATCAATAAGTCAAACATGCGATGACATGTTTCAGTCTAATGTTTCTCAATTACTTTGCAAGGCTAATTATTCAATAGATAGGTTTAAAAATGACCGTTTTATTGCATTCTGTGATATAATAAAATTGGAATTCAATCATATACGAATGTATTTTCTACGCGTTCATTTTTCACACATCTGCTAGGAAGCTATAGCCTGATATAAAATCGCTGTTTACTTAAAATGTAGTAAGTGACATTTTTTACTCATATCTTGTTAAGTTTCAGGAATAGCATTACTAATTTTTCCAATTTTATTACTGGTGAGTTGCACGTCAGCTCTTCTTTTAATGTATAGCCACTTTTTACCCCTTCCATATGACTATAATTTCCAGAACTCCAAAGTAAAGATGATGGGACATAACTGTGCTCGGCATCCAGTAAACATTAGACTCTAAATGAAGGAGAGGAAAAAATGAATTTAAAAAGTAATGTTGATGGTTTTTATGGAAATACATCTTCATAATTCCATTGATGTTATTAGCATGGTTCCTTTAAATGCTTTTTTTAAATTAAGTAAAATGGTGTGGCGTGGAGACAGGCAAAATTTGACAACAATTGTTAAATGCTTCACAATGCGACCACATGTCATGATTTTCCGCACAACTACGTATGATTCCAGGTCTTTTTTTGTTCATATACAGGGTACTAAAATATTTGGATGTTGTGCTGCCGCAGGTGGTACTACCCGACCTTCATGCAGAGTCCAATGCTCTTTATCAACAGGATCCGACCACACATTGGTCTCACCATATAAAAAAATCTACAAAGTATGTAAATGCTTTCCAGGCCACTGTTTTCTTCTGATCTCTGACCAATGGAACACATTCGGTTAGTGATTGAACGCCATTTGTAGACCCGCCACTTCAGCGTTTAGATGATAAACTGTGGAAAATAGTTGAAAAAGAATGGAGATCTATTTCTCAGAATACCAACCATATTCTTAATGACTCTGTACTTGGAAGATTTGCTTTAGATATCAGGCCATTCATGGTTATTTCTACAATCTGATGAACTGACATTGTTCTCATTTTACATTATAAATGTCCTTCCAAAATAAAGGTAACTTATTGTTTATTACTGCCTCTCTCTGTTCGAAATAACATTTAATATTTTTGAGTTATGATTGCATGACATAAGTTCAAAGATGGGAGAACATATAAACACTCTATGAAAAACAATCGATGCACCAAGAAGCAGTTGTCCGATTGAGACATAAACTGGTGGATAGGAAGACAATGTACAGAATAGTAAATGATTAAAATTTCAGAACAATTGAATAATTAATTTAGAGTTACAGTAACAAGTTCAGTAAGTTGTTGATCCGCCTCTAGCCTGGATACAAGCTGCGAAATGGCTTGGCATAGACATTTAAAGTTCCCCCGGATAAGTTAATCAACATTCCGTGCCAGATGGAATCACCTTCCCACCATATACCAGATATGCTCGATGGGAGAGAGATCTGGCAGGCCAAGGAAGAGTTTGATAAGGTTGCAGACAGTTCATAGCAACACGTACCATATGTGGTCTGTCATTGTCCTCCTGAAAAACCAGCCGAGGGCACTGCAAAAAGAACAGTGGCAAAACAGATCTTAGGATGTCGTCGACGTACCGCTGTGCAGTAAGTGTACCTCTAATGACGACCAAAGGGGTCCGGCTGTCAAAGGAAATGGCAACGCAGTCTATAATGTCTGGTTGAGGATTGGTATGGCTTGCAATAGTGAAAGCAAGATCCCACACTGCCCTGTGCGTCTTCAAACACGTCTTCAATGATCTTCAACGTCTTCAAACACAGTTGGAAGCGGGATTCGTCGCTAAAGACTATACGTCCTCAGTCGGCATCATTCCAACCTGATTGAGCCATGCACCACTGTAATCTGGCTCGGCAGTGTGCAGGCTTGAGTGGCATGTGGCGTAAGGGTCGGCGCGAGCGTAGATTTCGCTATCTCAACCGTCTGTGAATGGTCATAGTGGACACTGGTGTTTGGGTTGAACGTCTGATGTCTGATAGAGATGAAGAAGGAGATGTGACAGCTGATCGGACAATCACTCTGTCCTCACGATCTGTTGTAGCCCTAGGTCGACCGCTACCATCCTGACACTGAACTCTACCATTTTCCACCCATCCTTGCCAGCATCTTTGAATCGTCGCATCGCTTCGACTCAAATAACGAATTCTCCGATTTGTCCTACTGGCCTCTTTCAATCCAATGATATGACATTTGTCAATCTCTGAAAGTTGCTCGTAATGAGCACGAATCCTGCAGAGAGGCATTTTTTAAGTTGTTGGAAGCTAAATGTAATCGCAAACACACACACACACACACACAATCTCAAACCGAAAGTTTTAACAACCATTAAAGAACTGCTCCTTATATACGTCTGCTGGATGCGCAGTTCCGATGCGCTAGACATGAAACTATTCATTCATTGGACACCAAATTTTATTCATTTGCAAATCTGTTCAAAACATTCATGGATATGAGATTTCAAAGCAATCGGATGATTGCTTCTTGGTACGTCGATTTTTTTGTAATATAGTATATTTCACTCTGCATATATTCATTTCGGTATTCACTATAAGTTCTGCATGGAGAAAAGTGAAGGTAAGAATGATTCTCAACCACTGTACCGTCGCACTTTTGCATACTGCCAAATTCTTAAAGTGCATTTCAAAATTTTAGAAATGTATATAGTAAAAATTAATGTTTCTATATTACGAGAAAAATGATAAAAATACAGTTGTTTTCGTACATATTATATTATTTTAATTTACATTCAAAAGCATTATCATAAACTATTTGACAGAGGAGATAGGTAAAAACAACTTTTTAGCTTATCTTTTTCTTTGCGTGACACCAAATTTTGAAATCTTTAAAAGTGTAAACTATACATCATGTAGTTCTTGTGTTAACATTTGCATATTGATGGTTCAAGTTTACAGAAACATTTTATTAAATCAAATGGATAAAAGAATTAGAAGATTAGTATGTCACAAACTAAATGTCTCCTGCTAATAATGATATTTATTGAATTATGGGTAAATTAAAGGAAAAATATTTATAAAATAACTTTTGAAAATGAAAGCAATTCCAAACTTATATAACAACTAAAAATAATAGCATATGAAACAAAGCACATAGATAAAAAAATAAAGCAAGTGCAAACACATAAAGATATAAATATCAAAATCAACAAATAAAAAAAGAATGTTTGATTTTGTTAAGAGTTTTAACTAAATTTCATACCTAGTATTTAGTTATTAATCGATTAAAGATTATTTAATAAAAATTGAAAAAATAATTCTTATCCAAACTGATAAATTACTAGATGAATCAGTATAGTCCACTTTCAAAAAAATTTTTATGATGCAAAACTGATGCGAAAAACAAACCTTAAATAAAATAAGGAAAACCAAATTCAAAAAAGCATAATTTG
>JAJQOW010002389.1:0-18347 GCA_037975125.1 Latrodectus hesperus | reverse complement strand
ATATATATATATATATATATATATATATATATATATATATATATATATATATATATATATATATATATATATATATATATATATATATATATATATATATATATATATATATATATATATATATATATATAATTTAAGTATTCTATAAATATCTGAAAATTTTATTTAAATATTTTTTGTATATGTATAGAAACATATATTAAGAGGTTTGAAAAGTAATGTTATTTTATAGCATTTTGAAATTTGATCTTTTATCAATTCAATATGTACTTCAAAATTATCCAAATTGGCTTATAAATAATTAATTTAGTCTTATTTTTTTCTATTTATAGTGAAATAATCAACCAAATATAAGAAGTATATTTCTGTCATTGTATGTTCTTTGAGTTTTACAGGATATTAATGCAACACAGTTGCTACCAAAAAGAATTTTGATATTTATCCAAATACATTGGAAAAGGCGAAAGATGGATTTTTAAGTCTAAATCCATAAGTTTGATCTTTACAGCTCCTATTGATTTGAAAGACCAAAAATTTTATATTTATAATGACATTTTATGGATGAATGTTAAAACAAGTCTAAGTCTGGAGTTCTAGGAATTATTAAATTATCTCAACCAACTTGGTGGATTTTGACTGCCTATTCAAAATTGTTCCTTTTCCAATATGCTTTGTGTCAGCTCTGCAGAGGGGATGGACTCAGCGCATCTTCTCCACTGTCTTGTTCTGTGCAAGACTTTTGTCACAGAGCGTTACTGGCAGGCAAGAGATATGTTAGATTAATGGATTCTGTTTCAGCTGTATTTTATTTGTTGTATTCTGTGCTCTTCGATCTTTTATCTTTTTTGCTGTAACTGTATTAGAAAATACCATTAGATATTAAAAAACAATTTGTTTAGCCATTTAAGAAAATTTGTTGTAGATTAGCAAAATAAGCACATATTTAGCCAATCCACTTTTATAAACTTAGTATATGCTTTCTTTGCTGTATGTGCAGCATGTACAGCATATCTGGTGCATATACTGGTAAATCATCAAAATCATCGAATAAATCATGAATTGCTCTCATTTCCTTTACTTAAACGAAGCATGTCATCGAGAGAACAGAGATTTAAATAAAATATTTCATTCTACAAGTGTGCTAAAATAGGTTCAAACCAATTGTTTGTCAATAATGTCTTGGAATGTTTTCTTCATTATGTTTCAGAGCCTTAATCAATAGAAACATAAGAGCTCTTAATTTCATGAAAGTGAATTAAAAACATAAAAAGTTATCAGTAATGAATATAGGCAGTCTGAACAACAATTAAAAAGATATGTCACGGTAATTACATTATCAAGAGTTGGACGTTTATCAATGACCACTGACAATGTTTAACAGTTCTAAGCACATATAAAATTTCAGGGAGATGGCTGAAGGCACATGAATCTGCATGTATTTATTCATGCTCGATAGAATTAAAATTCAGAGAACTTTTAAACCATGCCGTTAAATAATTCGCAGACAACTGTTTAAAATCCAAAAATTCTTGTAAAATATTTGATTATTCATTACGTCTTGCTTTCTGAGAACTCCTTTCCTAGATAGTGAGCATAATTCACGTGTAACAATGATGAAAACCCTATAAGCGGATAAGCGCTCACTTGAACTGATATGCACACAGAAACTCAAAGGCCAACATGTAACCCTGATTTATCAATAATGGCTAACATAGTCAACATTGACTGAGATAGATAAACTTTCTTCTTTGAAGAGAATGACGATATCATAATCCCTAACCCACTGGGACTGCAGTTTCTCCTTCAATGTACTAATGCATATGGTGTTCAGAATGAGGATGAATCGTATTATAAGCTTACATAGGGGTGAACATTATCAGTAACACTTCATAAATATATCGAATGAGCAACAAGATTCAGTACCTCTTTGTATTTTTTAATATTGAGATATCCATGGGGAATATTTATGAGTTTACAAACCAAAATAATGGTATAGTTTGTGCATATGACCTGGCCATGAAAAGATTATTACAAACGAAAAGATGGAGTGCCAAACCATTACGGAACCACCCTCATGCTTTACTCTTTGGTTATAAGCTTCTAGATAAATTCGCAGTGAATCCGTCCCGTGGTTCAGAATAAAAAAAAAAAAGATTCACTCAGGACACAAGACGGATCTTAGATCATCAGTCTATGTTTTTATTTTTTGCACCAATATACTAGACATTTCCTAATTACATCTGTCACAAGGGGTCTTACAATCTCAGTTTTGCCCCAAATACTTCGTATACGAAAATTCTCTTCTCACTTTAAAGGTTGATACCGAGTTCTGTATGAATTCATTCATGTTAACATTCACTTTTGTAGCCATGGACTTCTTTCTGGTGGTCAGATTATTACTTGATCTCAGCTTCTCTACCGCAGTAATCTTAATTTTCTCTATCCACAGTTCATTGTCATAAATATTCTCTCAGGTATTTAACAGATATATCGTAGATTTACAATGATAACTGTATGCTGTCATGACTTTTGACACAATACCTATTGCTATATGCAAAAGCTAAATCTCTATGGTTTTCCAATATATTAACAAGACGGATTCCTATTTTCTGGTCTCTGGAATTAATATCTGAATAAGAAATATCTATTACTTTAGCTTCATTTGAAAGGAATTTAAGCAAGCAACGATGTACATTACTTTCAACCTCATCATTAAGACTATAACAATAACATGGTACCAATACTGGTAGTTACACATTTAATTTAGTCTTATTATCAAGTATAGAAATTTCTGTTTCAGTAAAGCTTTTCTATTATTTGGGTAAGCCCTAATTCATGCCATTTACGTTCATTGCAAAATATCAAGTATTTGGTATTTTCTTTTCTCTATACGTGACTATGCTGAGAATCATTCTTTACAATAAATTGAAACCCACCAAGGAATGATCTACCTCCAACGATTTCCATCCCAGTTTACATAACTGCATGTCTGATTCAAATGCTTCCAACTGTAGGAATAAGCTATGAGAAAGAGGCATTATAAAAATAACCTAATGTAAAGACATACTTTCGTGAAAGCTTTTGATAGCTAATATAGTTCTTTCTGCCGGAAATAAACACGGATTTATGTGAGTTTGAGTAGCAGTTTTACTTCAGCGCTCACTATATTTCAGATAATTTCGAAAATAGCAATGTAAACAATTGACATGCGCTAAATGTTTTTAGTTTCGAAATTTTACTTAGGGAATAATTAACCTTTGAGTTAATAATTATTAACAATTGTGAGGATAAACTATTAGTTGAATTTCGGCGGGTACAACTAATATACTACTCTTCTTAGAATATTATGTTTACCCATCTTGAAACGAATCATAAGCATTAATTTTGCTTCTAATAGACCGGTGGCTTTATAAAATCATTCTGCTTATAAATACCACTGATTTGTTTTCATACTTTGATTGCCATGAAATTGCTAAATTTACCATTGCTCATTGAATAGCATTTTTTATTAAAAATATTTTCACACCAAATAATAGCAAGTCCTCTTTTTGCAATATGTTTCCTTTATACAGTTTTGCAACATAAAACATAATCAGTATATATATATATATATATATATATATATATATATATATATATATATATATATATATATATATATATATATATATATATATATATATATATATATATATATATATATATATATATATATATACATACACACTACTGGCCATTAAAATTGCTACACGAGGAAAGCGGCACACCACACACGTGAAATTTGCATGACAGGTAGAACTTGCTGTGATATGCGAATGATTAGATTTTCAGCGCATTCATACAAAGCAGGCTAAAGTAGCGACATCTACAATGTGTATAAAACCAGAGATTTGACAGCAGTTTTCTCATACTGAATTTCCGTTTCAACGTTACTTTCGGCAAAAAAGTTGTTGTAATGCCTCGTGTAAGAAGAAGAAATGCCTATCAGCACGTGTCTGGCTTTGATCGATGAAGGATTATAACCTACCAGGATTTCGGTTTAACGTATCGCAATATTGCTGCTCGCGTCGGTCGAGACCCCATGACTGTCAGCAGAATATGGAATCAATGAGTTCAGGACAATCATACAGAACGTCATGCAGGATCTCAACGACCCCCTATCACTAACAGCAGAGAAGACAGATATCTTATCCACATGGTCACAAGGGATCGTACAGCCACGTCATGAACCCTGAGTCGAGAAATGGAGTCATTTGCAAGGCAACAAGTTTCTGTTCGAACAGTTCGACGACGTTTGCAGCAGCATGGATTGTCTGCACGGTGACCATGGCTTCGGCTACCATTGACGCTGCGTCACAGACAGGAGCGCCTTCAATGGTGTGATCAGCGACGAATCTGGACGCGGGAATGGCATCACGTCATCTTTACAGATGAATCTCGGTTCTGTATACAGGACCATGATGGCCGCATCCGTGTTTGAAGGCATCGTGGAGAACGCGCATTGCCAGCTTGCACTGGACATCGCCATACTGGCCCATCTGCTGGAGAGATGGTATGGGGTGCCATTGGATACACGTCTCGATCACCTCTTGTTCGCATTACCGGCACTTTGAACAGCAACCGTTACATTTCCGATGTGTTAAGACCCGTGGCTCTGCCCTATCTTCGAGGCCTTCCTAATGCTTTGTTTCAACAGGATAATGCACGACCGCATGTTGCTAGTACTGTTCTGAACTTCCTTGATGCAGAACAGGATCGACTGTTACCCTGGCCAGCACGTTCTCCTGATCTGTCACCAATTGAGAACGTGTGGTCAATGGTTAACGAGCGATTGGCGCGCCATCACTCACCATCCACCACTGTCGATGAACTGTAGCATAGTGTTGAAGCTGCATGGACTGAGATCCCCGTACATGCCATACAATCTCTGTTTGACTCCATGCTTAGGCGGATAAATGCTGTTATTGCAGCCAGAGGTTGCTGCTCTGGGTACTGATTTCTCAAGATCTATACATCCTAATTTCCTGTGAATCTAATCACTTGTTCTTTCCACTATAATGTATGTGTCCAATAAATATCGTTGTTATTTGCATTCCTTCTTGGTGTAGCAATTTTAATAGCCAGTAGTGTGTGTGTGTGTGTGTGTGTGTGTGTGTGTGTGTGTGTGTGTGTGTGTGTGTGTGTGTGTGTGTGTTGTGTGTGTGTGTGTGTGTAGTGATCCCTTTCTCACGTCCTTAATTAGTTACTGAAATGGCATTTCCCTTCTCAGCCCATCTGGCAAGGGGTGAATAAATTCCCACCCTTCGAGGATGGACACACAGCTCGAACAGGAAATGCATTCCGACCCCCTTTTCCTTTTGGGGAAGCAGGCAGCCGGACCACGTGATAGTCCAGAGGAGAAAGGGAGAAAGATCGACCCCAGCCACTTGGTACGCGAACGTCTTATGTTGTAGGAAGATATAATAAACGTTCCTTGAATTAAAGTCTTGTGATTCTGTTCTTCGCACCGAACACCACCACCAAATCCCGAAAGTGGTGACCGGGAATTTATGAACCTTATATCTATGCTCATTTTTCCTGAATAAAAACTGCATAATTATGGAATCAGCGGCTGTTGTCATACCTGCATTCATAAAAGCAGACCCTTCGTTGTGGTTCGATATGGTAGAAAGTACTTTCGCACTAGCGACTCCTAAGCCTATAACTGACTCTAAAACAAAGTATAATTATGTAGTCGCTCATCTTCCTCCAGAAACGGCAACCATCGTCAGGGATATCATTATGCAGCCAGACACAACAGACCCGTACCAGAATCTGAAGGGAAAATTAGTGGAACGGTGTTCGGAAAGCAAGACTCAAGAAATTCGGCGGTTGTTAGCCGGAGAAAACCTGGGAGACCGGAAGCCTTCGGAATTGTTACGGAGTATGAAACGTCGAGCCGAGAACCACAATATCGATGATTCTTTACTCCTAGAGCTCTTCAATCAAGCAATGCCAGTTCCTGTGCAGACGATCTTAGCATCGATTTCTCCTCTGACTTCCGACAAAGCTGCTGAGATTGCTGACAGAATTCTACAAATTCATCCTCATAATGCCTTTGCTGTCTCCAGTCAAGATCCTACTCAATCATCATTCACCGTAGAAAAGAAACCCAACTTCGATTCCCTTTACGAGGAAATAAAGGAGCTACGTAAGGAAATTGCGGAAATACGATCCAGATCGAGAAGCAAGAATCGGAGCCAGCAGAATTTTCACCATCGGCAACGATCTTCTTCACGGGAAAAACTCTGCTTTTATCATGCCCGATTTAAAGGAAAAGGCTCGAAAATGTACTCCTCCATGCGCATTCCCGGGAAACGCTACTCCGGGGCAGTAGCTTCGACGGACTCCTCCTCCGAAAGTTTTACATCTCGTCGCATGTTCATAACGGACAAAAATACAGGTACGTGTTTTCTTGTTGATTCAGGGAGTGATGCTTCTATAATTGTCGCCTCTAAACAAGAACGCACACTTCCCGTTCTTCAGACATTTCGCGCTGCTAACGGCAGTTCTATCAATATGTATGGTCGGAAATCGGTAACTGTCAATTGTTGGATTAAGAAGGAATTTTACCTACTCATTTTATATTTGTAATGTATCCAGTGCAATATTAGGTGCAGATTTTTTATATCGTTTTAATTTATACCCAGACTTAAGGAATAAACGTCTTGTAGATAATACAACGAATTTAAAAAATATATGGTAAAATATTTAGCTGTAAAATCTGTTTTTGTAAATAATGTATTTGGTAAAATAATGTCAAAATACTCCGATATTACAAAATTACCAGATCCTGATATGCCTATAAAACATAATGCAGTTCATTATATTAATACCAAAGGTCCACCAGTTGTAGCCAAGCCTAGACGTTTAGCACCTGACCGTCTAAAAAGTGCAAAAGCTGAATTTCAGCGCATGATTGAACTGGGCCATATGCGACCATCAAAAACCCAATATGCTACTCCTTTGCATATGGTGCCTAAAAAGGGTACTGTCGAGTGGAGACCGGTCGGTGATTTTCGTCCCCTTAATGCACAAACTATTAAGATAATTATCCGATTCCCTGCATAACCGATTTTACCTCAGATTTGCATGGCAAACTAGTGTTTAGTCATATCGACCACGTCAAAGCATATCACCAAATTCCGATTAATCCTGCAGACGTACACAAAACTGCGATTTTCACCCCTATGGTCTTTTTGAAAGTCTGCGCATGCAATTTGGTCTTTGTAACGCGTCCTCAACCTTTCAACGCTTTATTGACGAGGTAACGCGAGACTTACCCTTTGTATACGCACTTGTAGATGATCTACTTATAACCTCCAGTTCGGAAAGCGAACATCTAATTCATTTAGACCTATTATTTTCCAAATTAAATGAATATAGATTATGCATAAATACAGAAAAATGTGAGTTTGGTAAATCAACTATTAAATTTCTAGGATTTAAAGTATCGAGTAGTGGTATTGAACCCTTACCAGACCGAGTAAAATGTATTTCAAAATTTCCTCGACTGAATATTCTAACTCAATTACGCCGATATTTAGGACTTTTTAATTTTTATCGTAGGTGTATTCCAAAAGCAGCTGACATTCTAGCACCCTTAGTAAAATTTCTGGAAGGCCATAAAAACAAAAAGAAGCACCCTTGTTCTAGTGCAAATGACAAGGAGCAATTAAATTGGGACGAACAAGCAAATCTTTCTTTTGAAAATTCAAAACAAGCAATTGCTAAAACAACGCTATGAAGACACCCTATCGCAGGAGAAGAACTAAGTTTATGGGTAGATGCTTCAAAAGTAGCAATCGGTGGTTCCTTAATACAAATGTCAAATAGCAATTGGGAACCCATAGCCTTTTATTCAGTTAAGTTAAGCAAATCTCAAAGAAATTGGTTCACATACGACCGCGAGTTATATGCTATATATTCCTCTATAAAAAAATTTAGACACATGCTAGAAGGTAGATCTTTTGTCATATTTAGTGATCAAAAACCTCTGAGCTATGCATTTAAACAAAATCCTGACAAATGCAGTCCTCGCCAACTACGTCACTTAGATTTCATTTCCCAATATTCCACTGACATTCGTTACACAAAAGGATCTGATAACACTGTAGCAGATGCACTCTCTCGCATTGAGATAGACGAAATATCTACTTCAGTACTAGACTTTAAAGAATTTGCCTCAGCTCAATCAAAAGATGAGGAATTGCAAAATCTTTTAACTGAGAATAATACTTCCTTAAAGTTAGAAAAACATTACTTTCCTCTGGAAAATATTAACCTCTATTGCGATCTTTCACAAACTACCCCTCGCCCATTCGTTCCAAAATGTATGCGCAGAAAAATATTTGAAAATATACACTTTCTTTCTCACCCAGGTATTGCAGCTTCTATTGAATTAATTACGAAACGCTTCGTTTGGCCTGGTATGCACAAACATATTAAAGATTTGGTTCGCAGCTGTGTTAAATGCCAAAAAGCTAAGATAACTCAGCACACTAAATCTCCCATTGGTACTTTTGCCACACCGGATGCTCGTTTCGCACACATACATATTGATTTTATTGGACCCTTACCTCCTTCTGAGGGAAAACAATATTGTTTGACCATTATCGACAGGTCTACAAGATGGCCTGAAGTCATTATGACAGAAGATATGACAGCAGAAACAACTGCTCGTGCAATAGCACGCGGGTGGATTTCAAGATTTGGATCCCCTGTCACTATTGCTACCGACCAAGACAGAAACTTCGAATCACACCTATTTCCGAACTCACAAATATGTTAGGGTGTAATAGAATTCGAACCTCACCTTATCATCCTCAAGCTAATGGCATTATCGAACAAATGCATCGACACCTTAAATCCTCCTTAAAAGCTCACAATCAAACAAATTGGACAGAAATATTGCCAATCGTATTATCAGGTTTACGCACGCCTCTTAAAAACGACATAAAAGCAACTAGCCCCCAACTAGTGTATGGCACAACTCTTAGATTACCATATGACCTCGTTTCAAGTATTTTAAATAATCAGTTTGTTAACTCAACTTATGTATCAAACCTATTTAACATGATGAGAGAATTAAATCCAATCACCACCGCAATCCATGGGAAATCCAAAACATATGTAAATTCTTCGTTAAAAACCTGCACTCATGTATTTTTAAGATCAGATAAGGTTAACCCACCGCTAGCACCTTCTTACACTGGACCACATTTAATTACCAATAGAACTGATAACTGATGTTTTGGACATTAACGGTAAACCTTACACCGTTTCCATCGATCGATTAAAACCAGCATATCAGTTCTCAGATGAAATGGATAATGTCAAATTAACCACGTCAAACAAAACTGCTGATAGTTCTGACGTTCAGACCCCTTCACAACCACTGGGCATTACTAGAAGTGGTAGGAAAGTTCATTTTCCAAAATATTTAAATACTGAATACGTAATATAGATAAATAATGTCTTGTATACATGTATAACTAAAATATGTGAAAAACATTGCGAGGTATATAAATTCATGGTTTCATCTGCAGTAAATCTTCAATCTATGTCAAGAGTTTGTTATAATTCACAATATTGAAAATAGCAACATGTTTGTATGTTTATATATTTTTCTTTGTAACGCGAACTAAGTTGCTGGGGGCATAGTCTGTAGTCATCCCTTTCTCACGCCCTTAATTAGTTACGGAAATGGCATTTCCCTTCTCAGACCATCTGGCAAGGGATGAATAAATTCCCACCCTTCGAGGATGGACACACAGCTCGAACAAGAAATGCATTCCGACCCCCTTTTCCTCTTGGGGGAAGCAGGTGCGCCGGACCACGTGATAGTCCAGAGGAGAAAGATCGACCCCAGCCACTTGGTACGCGAACGTCTTATGTTGTAGGAAGATATAATATAAACGTTCCTTGAATTAAAGTCTTGTGATTCTGTTCTCACACCGAACGCCACTACCCACTAAATCCCGAAATACAGGGTGATTATAAAAAAACTTTGCCAACATCTGCACTTCTAGCGTCCATTTTATTTAACCGATCAAGATGATATTTCAAATATAGTTCTTTTGAGATATGCGCTCGAGATTCTGTGAATGGCAACACAGTGGCCCTCGCGGTTACAGTTATAGTGACAGAAACTCGAAATTTTCGAATGGCAACGTCTACTTTTTACCATCGCAAAATGTTCAGCACATGCGAAAACCCTAAATAGCGTTGAAACGGTACCGATATGTCTAAAAACGGACGTGTTCTGCAAACACAAAAAAGAGTTCTGAAAACCGGCCAATAAAACATGATCTGGGCGCACGCAATAAATTTGCATGTGACAGAGTCAAGAAACCAATCACAGAACGCCGGTCGCCAGATATTTAGCGTAGGAAACCTATAAAATACCAAGCGGGTATGCGAAGTCGTCATTCGGGAACTCGCACATGCCGACGATATGAGTCTTCCTAGGAAAGTTCGCGGTGAATTGATCAAACTCTATTACCAAAATGGGATGAACGCTACGGAAGCCTTGCGTGTGTATCGCTGCAATCATCGACAACGACGCGGCCCATGTACTCTGCAAGCTCTGCGTGATTTAGTGCGGAAATTCGAAGATACAGGCTGCACCTGTGACAAACAGCGCTCCGGACGGCCAACTGTTTCTGAGGACGTTGTCATGGAAGTGCACCATACAGTGACTGCAGGACACACAGAAACCGCAAGAGGCATAGCGCGCGTGTTGGATATTCCGAACTCAACGGTCCGCAAGCTCTTGCGCTCGGTACTTCACATGTTTCCCTATCGGTTCCAGCGCGTCCAGATGTTGGAGCCGGGTGACCCACAACAACGTCTGGACTTCGCAAATGCATTTTTGTTACGATATGATGCGGATAACGACTGGCCACTTCGCATACTATTGACGGACGAGGCGCATTTCACCTTAAATGGCAGCATTAACACAAAGAATTGTGTGCACTGGGGAGAGACGAATCCTCATGCTGTGGCGCCAGTACCATTATTTGACGCCAAAGTGACTGCGTGGTGCGGCATTACAGCTACATTTGTTCTGGGCCCGTTCTTCTTTGAGGAAACGACCCCGACTGGCCCTGCAACATGTTCTGTAACGGGCCCTCGGTATGCAGCCATGCTGAAAAATTATGTCTTACCGGAATTGCGTCGGCTGAATGCACTCAATGACATTGTTTGGATGCAAGATGGCGCACCTCCACATATAGCGAGGTCAGTTAAAAGGCTCCTGGATCAGCATTTTGGTGATCGCATCATCTCACGCTATTATCCTTTTCCGTGGCCTGCGCGATCCCCAGATCTGACGCCTATGGATTTCTGGTTTTGGGGCTATCTCAAATCCAGAGTTTATCTGTGCAATCCTCAAACATTGTCGGACTTAAAGGATTCTATACGGCGTGATATTGGAAACATCCCTCGTGCCATGTTGCGTGCAGCGACATTGTCCACCGTCTCCTGCATGCAATCCGTAATTGCCTGTGATGGCACTCATGTGGAAAATGTTTGAAATTAATAAAGATTTTTTTCTCTATGTGTTCTCATCATTGAGCAGTGTCTTGTCTCTGTCGTATGCATTATTCCTCCGTGCGCCTTGATGAACTGTTTGTATGTGTATAACACGTCAGTTTTTGGACATATCGGTACCGTTTCAACGCTATTTAGGGTTTTCGCATGTGCTGAACATTTTGCGATGGTAAAAAGTAGGCGTTGCCATTCGAAAATTTCAAGTTTCTGTCACTATAACTGTAACCGCGAGGGCCACTGTGTTGCCATTCACAGAATCTCAAGCGCATATCTCAAAAGAACTATATTTGAAGTATCATCTTGATCGGTTAAATAGAATGGACGCTAGAAGTGCAGATGTTGGCAAAGTTTTTTTATAATCACCCTGTATATATATATATATATATATATATATATATATATATATATATATATATATATATATATATATATATATATATATATATATATATATATATATATATATGCATACATATATATAAGGTAAACAAGGAAGTTCTTGCCCTTTTCACTTTGACTTTTAATGAAGCGAGAATTAGTATACAAATCAATTATGACGTAGTTGAAACACCGTCAGTCGAGAGTAGAAATATCAGCCATTACAAAAGCAGTTCATCAAATATTCCTCAATCGTAGCTCGTTCAGTAGCATAGAGAAATGACTTGTTGGAGGACCTAGTTTCGTGTTGTTAGCTTTACGTTTTCAAAGTGGGCTTATCAGTTGCTGCATCATGTCGTCGAATATGTCAAGCGTTTGGGGATAGTGCTGTGAATAAACATACATCAAGGCATTGGTTTTCCAAAGTCAGATCGGGAGATTTGTCCCTTTGTGATGAAGCTTGTGACTGGTGGACTAGTCGTCAAATAGTTCTCTATGAGCTACTGCCAACATGTTTAATGGTCATTGCGGATATGTACTAGTAGCAATTAGAGCGTGTGCAACATTCATAGCAAAAGAAGAAATCAGCACTGGTTAATCAAAAGGGTGTACTGTTCTGAATTTATAACTCGAGATCGTATGTCACGCTGGTGACAAGGAATATCATATAGTCACTTGGTTGGGAGACTGTGCCATACTCCTTACTCACCTGAAATACCGAAATAGTTCAAGATAGAAGAAGCATTATGGTCAGGAGAATGTTTTCCTGGCATTCTTTGGATTCACTCATCATCATGGAAGGCACGATGGATCAATAACAGTATGTATCTATCCTTGCGGACCATGTCCATTTATATATGCGCATTTTTTCTTAAGATGATGTCATCTACTGGCAGGACAATGGGAGGTATTATGCACCTGTCTGTGCATGTGCGTAGTTTGAATATAACAAGGATTAGTTTATCATCCTCTCCTGGCCAGCAAACTCATCTTACTTAAGCTCAGTCCAGAATTTCTGTGACCATTTCTGTCAAATTGTTCTTTCCATGGATCCTCACCCACGTAATCTTGCACAACTGACCACGGCACTGCAGTCGACGTGGCTCAACATCTCAGTGAACATTTTCTGGATCCTAATTGACTCTCTACATAAATCTCTCAAGAGTCTACTCTGCGAAAGTTCATTATTCTGGCTTTTGACAGGGGGTCCCATTAATGTGAATGGAGTACCCAAACAACACAATTTCGTCCAGTAGACGTAGATATGACATCCTCAACGGGATGTACTCTAATCCAGTAGACGTCTCTTTTTGGTCCAGTTTAGATCCATGGCACGTCAAATATCCACCTATTTTACATCCACTATACGTCTACGAGACGTTGCCAGTGGATGGCTCATGGACGAAATTTGGATGTATTCATACGCACTGCTCTATACTAGGTAGTTTTATGGATGTATTCTAGATGTGTGTAGATTTTGAAATAATCCCTTATCTATGTTAGTGGCTCATATATTTCTGTCCACTAGACAAAGAGAAAATTATTTTTAATTAGCTTGTTACTTATGAAATTGCTTTAGCATTACATTTTTCTTAATTTTCAGTCAAATATCCTAGATTTCTGACAGATTTACTGTTCAAGTTTAGTTAATGTAATAAAATTCTCACAATTGATAAATTAGTATTATTTTTATGCTCATTATTTTATGGTTAACCTTTTGAAAATTTAGTTTCTTATTGTTTAAAATAAAACGATTCTTTTTTCTTTGGAAAAGTTAAAAATTACTTCTAAGAGGTTTCCAGTGAATGCATAAATTAATGAATTACTATTATAACTAGAGAGTAATAATATAGTCAAGGATATTTTTATTTGTGGAGTGTAATTTTTTTATTTTAATGTCAGCAAAATTATTGTTCATACTTTATTTTTTTAATTAATTTTGTAGTAAGAGAAACTTATAAGAATTATTTCTCAGCCATATATTTTAACTAATTAGATATTATTTCAACAATGTCTTTTTTTGTAAAAGATAAAAGAGAAACTTTTATTTAATTAAAGTTTTCCACTCAATTGAATATTCCAAATTATTATGACAAAAATTACTTATTTCATTGTTTAAAAGCTGAATTATTTTCCTTTGTAAATGTTAAAATTTGTTTAAGAAAACATTCCAGCAGGAGAGTGTAAATCTTAATTAATTCAAGAAAAATATAACAAACTAATACATTTTATTTTTAATGCACACAATTTTTATTCTGATTATACATTATACATAAATATTAATAAATATAATTTCACCATCTGTTGTCTTTGAATACTGTGGAGTTCACCACGCAGCATCTGAAAATAAAGTACATTTAAAATAATTAGCAATAACAATTAACATTTTCAGATGAATAACCTCAGACAAAATAGTAAAAATCCTGAAGACAATTTTCATCAATATTTAATTTATTTCTTATCAATCTGATTAATACATTAAACTGATTGGATGTAAATCTCATTATTAAAAAACAGCGTAAATTAATCAGAAAAATATCAAAAATTTCCTTCACTAATTTAAGACATTAAGTAACTTTATAAAACCATAGTTAGAAATATTTTTAATTCAGTAAATGTTTTAAATATATGTTTAGTAATTCAATTTCTAAGAAATATCAGCTTTGTAAATATGGTAACCTTTGTGTTTGATTAAATAATTAAAACTACAAAATGTTTAAAGTATGTTACAAACACCTTCAAATTATCAGATAGAATTGAACATTACTTTTATAATGAAAACAGTGCTTAAGTAATCAAACAGAGAATTGAATTTATATATTAGCGCTTACATAAATATATTTCATTAAAAAAATTTTTTATGAGAAAAGTGTATTTTTTCATCATTTCTACAAAAGAAAACTTTCAATGACATGCTTATTCAAACATTGCACTTACCTAAAACTAACTGCTTCATATTCAGTTCATTAAAGGATTTCTTCGTAGCACCAAAATAACTGAACTCAGGTGCAAGTTTATTCGCCATCAATTTTTTTAGTGATGCTTATGGTGCAATTCCCGGAAGAAGTTCCCCCAGACAAGCTTAAAAAGTGGCACTGAAACAAAACAAATAAAAATATAAATATTTTATAACTAAAAACATTTTATAATTTAAATTTGAAATTACTGTATTAATTTTGGCAACATCCATACATTATGTAGTCATAATAATAATTATTATTTACAGCATAAAATTCACATAAGTTTTAGAAAAATAAATCTAATATATATTCCTATACATTTAATAAAGCATATATATAAAAAATTATTATTTAAACAATACAAAATCAAATCAACTATAATATAGTAAAAGCGCAATACAACACAATTTCTTCCAATAGACGTCGATATGACATCAGGTGGATGTACTCTAATCCAGTAGATGCTTCATTTTGGTCCAGTTTAGATACATGGCACGTCAAATATCATAATACCAATTTTAGAAATGTTTATCTTTTTCATTACATATATGCTAAACCTAAGGGACTAATTTCTGGAAAAAATATACTACTTAATTTTTTACCCTTTGGAATTGATTAAATAACTGAAATTACAAAATGTTTAAAATTTGTAATGAATCTTCAAATTAGAAAAACAAGAATTAGATTAATAGGTAAAATTTAACATTACCATTAAAAGAACAGAACTTAAATAATAAAATATAGAATTGAATTTACATATTAGTGCTAAATATAAACAGAAATGTTATTTACTAAGGAATACATTAAATATTTTGATTAAACATTTTTACAACAGTAAACGCTTAATAAAATTTAATACATGATATATTTATTTACAATTTGCACTCAGTAGAAACAAATTGCCATTTTTTTAATCCTTTAAAGGATTTATTTTCTTTTGCTCTACATTAGTTCCAAATAAGCATAAATAATATAGAAAAATTAATTTTTTTTTAATTTGCTTATTTT
The DNA here is from genome assembly GCA_037975125.1 of Latrodectus hesperus. Classification (NCBI taxonomy): domain Eukaryota; kingdom Metazoa; phylum Arthropoda; class Arachnida; order Araneae; family Theridiidae; genus Latrodectus; species Latrodectus hesperus. Next base: position 2,409 of record JAJQOW010002389.1, on the reverse strand, counting down.
AAATTTAATCTCATCCTCAGGTATATAAATTTGTAATTCTCATTTAACTGAAAAGGAAAACAAAATTTAGAATTTATAAATGATGTATATTTATCTCTTAAAAATACAATTCAACTTTATCAACCAAAATAATTAAGGCATAATAAAAAAAAATTTAAATCTTAAATATAAAAAGATAACTATTTATAAAACAAATTATTTATTCAATTTATTTGAAACTAGGTTCAGCCCATCATAAGCAATTTTTCATGCAAAGCAGAGCAGAATATGAAACACTATAGAAAAAATGAATTTCCAATCAATATTCAATAAATAAATGATGTTTACTGTGATCAAATGTGTACATTTTTTTAATAATATTTAAATTAGATTAATAAAGAAGACATATTTAATAGAACTAAAAATCAGGTTATTGTGTGAAACGTAGATGCCATTCTCTTTATTTTTGCCAGTAAAGTCTTTGAAGTCTGTAGAAAAGTGAACTACAACAAAATAGCTTTAAAGGAATACAATTAAAAATAGAAGAATATTGATATTTCTGTTTAAATATAAATCAGAGAATAATTTATTAAATCAAATTAATCAACAGAATTTGAATGGAAGTACACATATAATATTCATTCCAGAAACATTGTTCTGTTTGGTAATCATTTTGCTTTTTAATTTCATTGAGAGCATGCTTCTTAACTTCCTTTCAGGGTATACACATGCAAGCAAATGGTTTGAATTTCAGAAATTCCAGTTAGTTACTAATTTCATTTTTTACAATAAACTAAATTCTTCTCATACAAAAAGGTTTTAATTATATTGACTTAAAAATAACTTTAGTGAAAATGAAATCAATGTATTAAGAGTTTCATTTGCTATTATAATTTATGATTTTTTTCCTGAAAATGTGAGCATTCTTATATTAATTTACTTAGATATTTAAAGTGTGATTAAAAAAATAATTTATTTTGAAGATATTATGATCAGATAGTTTTTGTAAGAGTATTAAACAAAATAATACAAAATAAGAATATAAAAAATGTTTAACATCACAAGCATTATGGAAGTAGGAAATTTTGCTACCAAATTAAGTGTACAGAAAATATTGTAGAAAATTACATTCACAGATCACACACAGTCACATTCTAAATGCTTAATCACTGAAGATGTAAACATTTCATACTAAATGATTTTACTTAATCTTAAACATCATTTTTCCTTAAAATAAAAAAAATGCTTACTTCAAATTCTAGAACCTTTAGTAGACAACAAGATAAGTTCTCCAGAAAAGTAAGAATTCCAAATCTGGTATGGGAAATAAACATATCTTCCATTTAACTACAAAATACAAAAATTAATTTTCAAGTATACATTTTAATAGCTCTTCATTTGAAATATTAGTCTAGCATTCATTAAAATAATTGGGTAATATAATTTTTTCTAGCTAAGTAGCAAAATCTTGAATTATTGATTTAAAATTTGATATTAAAAAAAAAAAACACTCAGATTTTTTTAATTCAACAGTAAAAAGTATTTTAATTTAACATTAAATCTTTGAATCAAATCCTAATATTTAATTTTTATCTTGTTTAAATCATGATATAAATACATAAGTCTTTGTATGACAAAATAATAATAAATTTAAGCAATTTTGGAGAGAAAAATGGTTTTTACTAAAGAAAATTACTTTGTGGTATTTTCATCCAGCAATTTTCACCCTAATCGCAATGTTTGCATTTTTAGCCTAAAAATAATTTTAAAAGTTAAAGACAAAAAAATTATTACATTCTGCTATCAAGCACAATTTATAAATAAAAGCAATATTTACCTTTTAACGTTAATTTAAAATAGTTACAAATGTAATTTTTTAAAGTAAAAATACACTTTAAACATGGTTTTCTACACTTAGATAAAACTACTCAGTTTTTAAACCTTATTTCTATTATGACTTCTTTGGAATAAAAATAAGTTATTTAAAAAGAAAAGCAATTATTTTTTAACTTACTTCGTTAAACACTTCTTAACGTAACAATAAACGACTGTAGACTGTGAGACAAACGATAATTTAAAATTATGGAAGGAATAAACATAAATAATTACAATTGCAGTTAATTACCTACTTTAAATACATGTCACGATAACATCCTTTATGAATGTCTTAAGTACGTCCACCATGGACGTCCAAATTACATCTATCATGGACATATAAATTACGTCTATTACAGATCCAAATGCTAATAATCCAAAACTCATCCATCGTGGATGTCAATCCGACGTCGATAGAAGACCATCCAGTTCACATCTAACCATGGACGTCTTTATGACATCCAAAAGGTATCCAGGACGTCTTTTGGACTCTATGGATCTTTAAAAGACGTCCAATAGACGTGTGTGGTTGTATGGGTATGTTCTCACACACGC
>JAJQOW010002388.1:0-18364 GCA_037975125.1 Latrodectus hesperus | reverse complement strand
AATACATATTTTCCTTTATTTGTTTGTGTTATAATTTATAAATTACAAATGATTTTTTGTGATATTTACTCTCTCTAATAAAACTGGAAAAAAAGACAAAAAAACTTTTTTTTTAAATTTCAATTACCGGTATTAAAATTGATATTCCGGATCAAAAAAATACCGAATGCCGGTATTGAACTTTTGTTTCTTCTTCTTAAGGTTGGGTTTGTATATCATTGGCACCTCTGCTTTAATCAGCATTTTGTACCATTAACTCCAAATCCAATGTTTCCTAGTTCAAGTTACTTGGGTCACCCACTTTATTAATGAAGTCCGATAACCCTTTAATGGAGTCTAGGTGTAACTCTCTAGTATGGATAATGCCTACAGAAGTTAATCTAGGGAGGGGGGGGGCAAGAGCCTCGCATTCGTAAATGGTATGCTTGGCTGTTTCTTCTTGCGTATGACATTTCCTGCAGATAGGGTCTTGCTGAAACAGTCCCATTTTATGGAGGTGTTTTCTGATAGAGTAGTGCCCAGTTATGAGTTATGAAGCCTACGATTAAACGTGTCTTCTGCCTAGAGCATCTTAGAATTTCAGAGGCAATCCTCGCTGATTATCCACAGATCATACTTTTAGCGTGGGTTTGACTAGGAGAGTTGAGCCAAGCTTCATACATCTTCCGCTTTTCCAATCTAAGAACATTGGTTTTTGCGATCTTCAAATTGATCCCACAAAAAGGTTCTGCACCAGTGGGAACAAATGACGATCCTTGTTTAGCAAGCTCATCAACCCTTTCATTACCTTCGATACCTTTGTGCCCTGGCACCCATACAAGGATCACCTTGTTTCTAGTTGCCAGTTCAGTAAGAAGGCATCTACATTCCAAAATCATTTTAGATTGGATTTCGAAAGAATTAAGCGCTTTTAAAGCGGCTTGACTGTCACTAAAAATGAGAATCCGCTTACCGTAGTATCCCTTCCTCATATTTAGTCGCAGACAGTGGATAATGGCCAAAACTTCTGCCTGGAAAACCGTAGCGTATCGCCCAAGGCTTACAGACAGGCTGGTTCTTGGTGACACGCCACATACTCCCAGTCCTGAGAGGTTGTTTTTCAGTGATCCATCTGTGTACCAGATTAGGTCTCCTCTTTCAGTTTCGAACATGTTGTCATCCCATTCGTCTCTAGTTGGAAAAACTAATTCAAATGTCCTATCAAACATGTATGATTTTTCCATGATGTCCGAGGGCATCAGGAAAGTAGGATCTTGAATTTTCCTGGTAATAACCCTGTGCCCTTTGGCAACAGGTTGGTCATACCATTGGTTTTGTAGCTTCATTCTGTATGCAGTCATTCTGGCACTGCTGCAGATGATGTCTAAGGGAGTCAGATTCAACATAACTTCCAATGCTCTGGTTGGCGCAGTGGACATTGCTCCTGTGATGCAGAGACAGGCCAGTCTTTGTAGACCTCCTAGTATGTCAGTCACAGTCTTCTGTTCCACCTTACGCCACCAGATTACACAGGCATATGTGAGAATGGGCCTGACAATAGCTGTATACATCTATAACATCAGTTTTGGATGTAAACTACAGTTTTTACCAAGCATTCGCCTGCAAATCATAATGCTTTTCTTTGCTCGAATAATTTTATCATTAATGTGCTTATTCCAGGTGAGTTTCTGGTCTAAATAAATGCTCAGATACTTCACCTCTGAAGCCACATTGATTTCAACATCAAAAAGTCTTGGTATGAAAAAAACCCTTCCGTTTCTTTTTGCATGTAAAAGGTACAAGGTAGGTTTTCTGAGGATTAACCATCAGGTCCTTATCCATGCACCATTGACCTACATAACTTAGAGCATCCTGCATGAAATGACATGTTATGTCGAAATCTTTCCCAAGGATTAGAATGACAATGTCATCAGCATATCCTTGCGTATAATAGCCCCTATCATTTAGATGTTTTATAAAGCTATTTACAACTAGGTTCCAAAGTAATGGTGACAGAACAACTCCTTGATGACAACCTAAAGTAGTCTTTTTTTCAAATGATTCACCGAAGACGTTCATTTGTATACATCTATCCGAAATTAAGACCTCAATCCAAGTACACAGGGTCTGATTAATCCCTGCCCCTCTAAGTGCATTGAGGATGGATGGATGAGAAGTGTTATCAAAGGCACCCTGGATGTCGAGGAAAATTGCCAAGGCAAGTTCTTTTTGATCCAGAGTGGTTTCACTCTTAGAAACTAGCTGATGTAGAGCGGTTTCGGTTGATTTGGCGGGTTGATAGGCAAATTGAAGAGCATGCAAGGGACTATTACTACACAAGTAATCTCTAATATGCCGATCAAAGATTTTCTCCTTAATTTTAAGAAAGAATGAAGAAAGACTGATTGGTCTGTAAGACTTGACCTGGTCATAGGTATCCTTGCCAGGTTTAGGAATGAAATCAATCCTAGTCTTCTGCCATATCTTTGGTATGTAACCCAGTGCTAAGCTAGTTCTGTAAATACTATTTAGCACTGGTATGACAACCTCCTCTGCCTTCTGGATCATGATGGGCATAATTCCATCAGGCCCTGGGCTTTTTAGAGGTTTAAAGGCAAAGATTGAACATTTAACAATGTTGTAGTTTACGATATTTTTAGTGATGGTCCATTGATCGCTATTGACTGTATGCAGAGCCAATGCAGTGCTCCCCTTCGTTGATAAAAATATCTCTAGCTCCTGGAAAGTGGGTTTTGGTCATAATTTCCATAACTTCTTTCCCGGAAGCAGCAAAATTACCCTCCTCGTCCTTTATGGTGCCAACCAAAATAGGTTCATCCCTTTTAAGGAGTTTTTGGAGTCTAGTTCCTTTAGAAATAGAATCTATCTCTTCACAGAACTTCCTAAAAGAGTTAATTTTGCTTTTCCTAACAAGTTTGTTATAATTAGTGAGGGCCGTTTTATAGTTCTCCCATTCACCATTTTTCTTGGATTTATTAAAAAGTTTTCCAACATTTGCTCTTTTGGCTGATAGAGTCATTCCACCAAGGACACTAGAGTTTAGCTCTCCTAGTGCGAATAGGGCAATTGTTATGATAAGAATCTAGAATACTACTCTGCGGAAGGTCTGCTGTAACTTCTAGATCGTAGTTGTCTCTAATAGGTCTGTTCCCAAGTTTAACCAACCCAGTTAGTTCCTCCTGGAATTTCTTCCAGTCCGTCCTAACTGGGTCTCTGAATATGCGATCCAGACACACATTAGAGTGAATTTCAAAATGAATGTTTTGATGATCTGAGCCAGAAGGTCTGCCATCTACTTTCCAATTTTTGATATGTTTACTAATCAGCGTTGTCGCTATAGTAATGTAAATTACTTCAGATCGATTGGAAGTTGGTTCGTTGCACTCATTTAGAATATCTAACCCGTAGTTTAGAATGGATTCTAAAAGGCACTCACCTCTTTTATTTATATCCGTACTTCCCCAGACAACATGGTGAGCATTACAGTCTAGTCCTAGGTCTACCTGTAATTTGTTATCACTGCAAAAGTTCATGAGCTTGTGCAGGGAATGGTCAGGTGGAGCCTTCTCTTCATAGGGCAGATACACAGAACCAAAAACAATTTCTCTGTCCCTACCCTCTATGTTGAGTCTGACTTTCACAGCTGTCAGGTCCCTAAGGATAAATTCAGAAAGGGGTAAAACCACAATGTTTTTATGCGAGAGTTTACAAGTTCTAGCGTTGCTATTGGTACAATAGATAACCTTACCTTTAGTTCCTTTGAGGCCACCTATTCTCCCCATAACCAACCAGGGTTCCTGAATCAGAGCCAGATGTATATCCTCAGCCAGAAACTTCTTACTGAGGTTAGTGGTACCACTTCTACTGTTGTGGAGGTTGGTTTGAACTACCTTCATCCCCATCAGCAGGAGCAAGTTTGTCAAGTACTTTAGCCTGCACTTGGTGAAGTCCAATATGAAACTAATATTCCATTACACCAAGTGTGGCAGCATCTAGTTCAGGCACACTAAGAACGAGGGTCCGCCCAGATGGGTCATTCTTAATGTTAAGAACGTTCCCCTCCATTGGAGTGACCCCACCGTTCTGTACCTCGATTTTTCTCAGGAGCTCTTTAGGCTCCAGTTTACTACAGATTTTTGGCAGTTTTGCAATTATCTTGGTGGTTCTGACAAGTTTCCTTGCCTCACCCACCAAGAGTTTTTGCTCGTGCCAGGGGCTTATGTCACTGACATTCTGTTCCAGCCACTTTGAGCTCTCCAGATCTGCACAGTTGACAATAAGTGCCCCATTCTCAAGTTTACAGGATAGGAAGGTTGGGGCAAAACCTTCCTCATTCCTTCCTATTTTCTTGGTTAACAAGAGTTCCAGATCGAAGGCCTGTTTCTCTGTTAACCGTTTTTCCGGATGATCCTCTATGAGCATAGCCATCTTGATTGCCGTGAGAGCCGCCCGGTAGGTAAATTCCCCGGTCCTTCTCTCTTGGTAACCTTTCCGGCCTTGCCCAGGTTCGTCCGGTTGGCGGGACGTTTCTCGTATTTGGTTGCCTTGGGTTTTTCAACCCATATCCCCTCAGCGATTTTGTGTTCCTTTATCAGCTTCCTTTTCTGGGCACCAGAAAGTCTCTTTTTAAGCTTGATTTTTGTCAGAGAGTCAGTCATGCTAGCGATAGCTTCCTGGCTCTCTCCAGAAGAAGATGGTTTGGAGGTCATTTCTAACTCCTGTGAAGGATTCATTGCTGCCCCTTCACTAGATTGCTTCTGGGTTCCCTTGTCTTTTTCAGCAAGGTCTACTTCAGAGGTTTCACCTGCAAATGCAGAAAGGTTTGTTATTTTCATTGTCCTTTCAGTCATAAAATAACAGTTAATAAGCTCAGGTAATATGACAGTACACCCACATTGCCTGAGTTACTGGGCAAGGCAAAAAAGCTCTAGAAGTTCGCCAGACAACTAGAGGCTCCGTTAAGACACCATTACTGCGGTGCCAAATAACCCTAGGCATGGGTAACATAACACCAGGGTTTACAGGAGCTGGTTCACGGCCTCTGATTCTATATTCAAGGCTATCCTGTCATTTCTACAGGACATTCGGCTATTCACCTGCCGACGCTCCTGGTAGCTGCTCAAGCCCCAGGGAACTTTTGGTTCGATATTGCAATTCTTAGTTGGAATGTTCTAATTTAGTATACTTTTTGAAATTTTCATTTTGTTCTAACTTTTTTGTAAAAATAATTTGTATTCGCATTTAACAATTTATTTTTATTCGTAGTGAAAATACATATAAATGCTCATATTATCATTTTTTTAAATGCTCTAATTTACTCTTTTTTTTGAGCATTTCATATTTTATTACTTGCAAGATATTATGTAACCAATTTATAAATACTTTAAATTGTACTTTTTTTAAAGTTATATTGGTTTTAATAATATTGTTATATAAAAGTTTGTCAATTTTTTTTAAAGGTTTTTCTGGAAATTCTACCTTTTTTTAAATAATTACAACTGTTGTGCGATAAATTCACACACAATCTCTAACATCTTCTTCTTCATCATCTAGTGACTCGACAAGCCCGGGTGGGCCAATGCCTTCCTTAGAACACTTTTCCACGCCGGCCTTTGCTTGGCGACAGACCTCCAGTTCTTCACTTTTAAAATGCTAAGATCCTCATTTACCGCATCCCACCATCTGAGTTTGGGCCGACCCCTTGGTCTTTTCCCGATGGGTTAATAATGCGATATTTTGTATGTCAGGGTGGAGGGGTCTAGGCTGCAAATGTGTCCTGCAAATTTTAAACGATTTATCTTGATGGTCTTTATAATGTCATGGTCTTTTAGCATCCTATAGATCTCAAAGTTGTAGCGATGCCTCCAACAGCCTCCTTCATTGACTAGACCGAAAATCTTCCTAAGGACTTTTCTTTCAAAGATGGTTAGTTGGTTTTCATGATTCTTAGTTAGGGTCCAGGTTTCTGATCCATAAGTCAACACCGGTCTTATAATTGTCTTGTATAGTATCATTTTGGTCTGCTACTTTTGATCCTACTTTTGATCTCAAAAATTTCATTAAGCAATCTCTAACATGCTCCGCTCTAATATATTCACTTTCTTTAAAACTTTTTAAGTTTAAATTACAAAAATTATCTCAGCTATTATTAATTATTAAAATTACATTTAAAATATTGATAAAAAATGTAACACAATTTATACAGGGTGTCCCAAAATGACCGCATAAACTCTGCACAGCTAGATTCTTCTCGTTGGGAGTACATAAAAACTGCCCTAGTTTACGAGAAAAATACAAAAAACAAAGTATGACGTCACTGCCGGTGCAAGAAAAATACACTTTATTGGACATATCAACTACAGTATTTGCATATCTTTCCAGACGATCATGTTTAAAACATTCACCGCGCATATTGCGTCATTAATGCTTGCGCCATGATATGACGTTAAGCCGCCGGTGAACTGGTAATTAAAAGGCTGCATCTTGCAGCTAGCGGATGTCTTCGTATGGTGACCATGTATTCCGTTCGTGACTACTGCGACATGTACATGATGTACGGCCGATGTAATGGAAATGCCTTACAAACTGCTTGGGAGTATGCCCGTCGGTATCCGCTGCATACACTGCTGTTGATATGTTTTTTCTTACACCGGCAGTGACGTCATACTTTGTTTTTTGTATTTTTCTCGTAAACTAGGGATCGTACAGGAACGCTTCTTTGGGCAGTATTTATGTACTCCTAACGAGGATTCTAGCTGTGCAGAGTTTATGCGGTCGTTTTGGGACACCCTGTATAGCATTTGGTAAAATATAAAATATAAGTTATTTATAATTAAGCCAAAAAATTTTTTAATTTTCTTGATTTTCTAATTGTATAAATAAGAATGTCATTGACAATAGCAATCATATTATACTAATTAATGCATTAATAAGCTATATTAGTTTGTACTTGGTAAAAGTGTATAGTTTTATATCATTTATTGCATTTCAGAAAATTTATTATTTGGCACGTTTCAGTTTATTGATACAAATGTTTAGAAAATAATTCAGAAAAATGCATCACAGATAAGTTGCACTAGAAAATAAAGGTAATTTTTTCTTTAGAAAATGTGCATAAAATTTAAGTTTACCTTTTCATGCCTATTTAATATTTACATTCCATTTCATTTATTTAGTGTTGCATTTATCTTAGTAAGCTGTGTATCCTGTAAATCAGCTGAAATACATACTCATATTTTTCATTTACTTTTTTGAAGAAAACGTACCAAATATGCAGTCAGAATTATTCTACGAATTTTAACAACAAAAAAAAAAATCTCGCAATACGAAAATACTAGGGATGCCAAAATCGAATTTTCTACGTAATTCGTATAGGTCTCCATTTCTATGACATATTAAAAACCAGGGTACCATATAAATAAGAAAATCAGCCAAAAATTCACGGAACTCAGTATTTGGCATGTCAGATTACACGGCATCTAGGCCAAAAGTATGTTTTATAGTTACATTTATGATACTGCAAAAAGTTTGTTATTAGAAAAAAAGTAACACCGTTATCCTAAATAAAACGTCTTATTCAATATTCATTTTTTAACTCTGACTGGACTTCATTCTATAGTTCATTGAACACAGAGAATGCTTTAGTGGATTTATTGTGAGATTTTTCGGAAGCGTTGATGAGCTTGCTAAAGCACCCATATCACAATCTGACTCTCATTTGTATAACAGAAACAGTAAATTAAAAAAATAATATAGCTTCCTTGTACAATGATACAGCTGTGGGTAAGAATGCCACCTTGCTCAGCAAATGAAACAGAATCCCTGCATCGATCTGATGGAGTTGTTTGTTTTCTTTTGCTTTCTGGACATAACTATTGGTAGAAGTACTTAATCTTATTGGAATCAAGGATTCGGTCAACAGGGGGTAATGGATGGTGACCATTTCAAGCATTGCACCATTGCTTTAAAGTTTTTAAAAGACAACTCTACGGACGCAAATTTTAATTCTTTTGCTTCATCATCACTGTATCTTTTTTGAGCTGCTCGCCAACTAATCGCAGAGTTGCTGAAAACTGGCGTAGGATAAAAAAAAAAATAAAAAGTTTTCTTTGCTCCCACTCATAAAGTATTGAAATACATCTCAAAATTTTTAACAGCTTCTTTTCCCACTAAAATTATATGGATTTATATACTTTTATGGTGAGATCCTTTTCATTGGTATTAAATAATTATAAGGGATAATAAAAATATGAATTTAAAAACTTTTGAAAAAGTAAAATTCGTAACAGAAAATGTTTGCTGACCGCATTGTCACTATCAATTTGAAAATATAGATATATAAATAGATTCAAGATTCAAAATGATCTGCCAGAACCTATTCTTGTTTCCAATGGCAAGGCTTAATGCACTGGCCTGTCTCCTCTTCAATCTCTCCCTCTAAAAAGTTGTAAAAGATTCTAACATAAACACTTGAGGAATGATTTTCAACAAGTCTGTACAAATATTTGCATATGCTAATGACGTAGACATTGTTGCATGAACGCCCGAGGCTTTAAAAGAGGCATTTACGTCACTAGAAGCTGCAGCTAGTAAAATGCATCTTGCAATCAACCAAGACAAAACAAAATACATGACCACCGAAAATTACAGCATTCCCTATCTGGAGTTAGGAAACTACAAGTTTGAAACTGTTCGCAACTTTAAATATTTGGGATCTGAATTGAATGCATCCAACGACATCGCACCTGACATCAGCAGCAGGGTTACAGCTGCTAACCGATGCTTTTTCGACTTAAAAAAAGTACCTAAAATCTACTTTCGTCAATAGAAAATGAAAAATTTTGATATATAAATGCTTGATTCGACCTATTCTCACTCACTCATCTGAAACGTGGACATTGACCGAGAAGGACAAAGAAACCATCTCCAATTTCGAAAGAAAAACTTTAAGAAACATCTTTGGTGGAATAAAATGTGAGAATACATGGCGAAGAAGAACTAATTCTGAGCTCTGTAAAATATATAAAGAACCAGATATTGTTAAATTTATCTCAATGTAGAGATTAAAATGGACAGGACATTTGAGCCGGATGAACGACAATCGGGTGACGAAAAAATTTTTCTTGGTTTGCCCCATTGGCACCAGAAGAAGAGGACGACCGAAACTCCGATGGTGTGACTGCCTTGAAAACGACCTAAAAACACTAAAAGTGACAAACTGGATGACCTTATCCAAAAATAAGGGGTCTTGGTATGCACTTCTGAGGAAGGCAAAGGCCCACTCTGGGCTGACAGGTCAATGAAGAAGAAGAAATATAGACAAGAACAATATAATAAAAACTAATTAATATATTTTCCCCTATAAACAGTACTAATTTAAATTGGCAAAATATACTGGATTTACTAACACCTTTGTCAGATATAATAGTTTTATACATATATTTTTTTAGTGTGTGGTTTTGCTTACGGGGTTGTTGCTTAGGTAATTGATAAGAATAACCTTTTTTTAATTTTATACCAAAATATATTTGTTTTTAAAAGCAAAATTCTAAAGAATATTAAAAAATTTTATCCAGTTTATTTTATCTTGAATGTTTTTATAATAGGCATTTTTCATATGAATTTGTATGAAAAGAATTGAAACAATTTTTTTAAAGCAACTACATTAATTATAATTTCAGATAACTTATTTTTTGCGTCTTAAATTATTATTATAATTTGCCAGCAAGTCGTGAGAATTATTTAATTTTAATAAATTGAATTAAATAAATAAATTTAAACATGTATATGTTACATTTTTTTGTGAGAAGCTGATATGATTTAATTCATAACCTATTTACAATGTTTTGCTCTTAATATTAACAACAGTTTTAAGGTAGTTTTCTTAAATTTCAATGTTTTTATAATATTTTCATTTAGTTAAATTTAAATCAATATGAAATTCTTTTAATTTTTATTAAAAAATTACCCTCATTATTTTTAAAAAATTTAATAGGAATGCTAATGCATTCATTAGAAAACCTTCTATAGGAATGGTTGGGAAAAACAAAACATTTTAGATTTCGAATATCTGGTACTTCAGTCTCATATGCATAGTAAAATTAATTATTAATCCTTTATTCCCAATTAGAAGCTGTCTCAAAAATGCGAAACAAAACAAAATTCAAAGGAATCGAATAATTTCAAACTAACTCAAGAGATAAACAATTCCCTGTCATTAATAACATTTCTGGGTTGAATTTTTTTTACACCCAACTAACTATTTGAACAAAAATCATAGCCTCCTTCAGTGATGGAAATTCAGTGATTTCTAAGCTTTCCGATGACGAAAGCAAACTGAAAAAAAAAATCATTTGGGATTTGCTTTGATTATATTTTGCAAGAATTTTCATCGAACAATATATTTGATGCATAAAAATTACATCAGAGTACAATAATCTCATTCATTTATTACATCTGATTCTTATAAGTGATTCCAGAAATTATTATTTATTTTCCTAAGAAATTCATCTATAGTAATCTTTTTCTTTAAATAACCAGAGAGAAAGGAGAACACTGACATGCAAAGACTGAAATTATATTACTGGGGAGCTAACTTTATATATGGTGACGACATTCTACTATCATTATTCACTGTTGGGGGTATCATTAATTCTATTAATCACTGATGGTGAATTTTTGCATCACTTTTTACTATTAATTACTGATGACGATTTTTTATTCTAAATCGCTAGTGATGACTTTTTACTATTAATCACTGATGACGATTTTTTACTTTAAATCGCTGGTGATGACTTTTTACTATTAATCACTGATGACGATTTTTTACTCTAAATCGCTGATTATGACTTTTTACTATTAATCACTGATGGCGATTTTTTACTTCATTTCGCTGGTGATTACTTTTTACTAAAAATCACTGATGGCGATTTTTTACTCTAAATCGCTGGTGATGACTTTTTACTATCAATCACTGAAGTCGATTTTTTTGTTAATCATTGGTTATACTGTACCATTCACTGCTTTTGGCGTTTTACAACTGCTAATTTTACGGGTGGCAAATCAAAATTATTGTGATGAAATGAAGATTGTTGTTATAGATAGTGATTTTTAGCATTTATCAAGGATACCGATATCATGACTTTTCGTTATGGGTGCTAAAAAAATTCTATTTATGGTATATGATAGAAATCGAACATCCACCATGCATTAAGATCTGAAAATTTCGCCAAATATCTCTAAATAGTTATCTCGTAACAAACAATGTATCGCGAAGACTGTTCAAGTATATGAATATAACTATAATTTCAATTATTAAAATGTTTAAATAACGTTGACATGAGGAAATTAGGGGACGATATTACTATCATTTTTTTCCTTAATCTGATTACATTGGAAAAAATATATTGGACAATATTGAAAACGTTATTGAAAAGAATTTTATTTAAAAGGAATAAATCGAAATGATTTTTTATTCTGAAACTGTATTTTTATAATATAATCTAAGTAAATTATATATTTTGATAGAATACCTTTTTTCAATTTTATGTAATTTTTACAATTATTCTCAATGCAAAAGTTTCTTAGATGCTTATATGATTTCGAAAAAGGTTTAGAATTTAATTTAGAAGTCAATATAAATTTACAATATTAGATTAAATAAGCTACTTTTCAATTGAGAGTAGTTTTGATGAATTTATTTATTGAAAGTGAGCTTAAATATGTTAGAAATTCTTAAAAAATTATTTTTCTGAATTTTTTCAACATTTTCAGTTTATTGTATTCGTTTATTATACCAAGGACTGTTTTTTGGCTGCTATCCTTTATTTGTTGGCCGTTTCAGAAATCTACCTCATACATCCAAATCTCAGCTGAAAGTTTATCATAAATGAGGAAATATATTTCTGTATTAGATCTCATATAAGCCATATTTATTACATGCCGAAAATCTACTTTGTATTGGATAGATTTGATAAATGTTGCAGCCGTTCGAGCACAATTTATTTTTCATATGAATTATGCTATTGTCAAAATATAAGCCTAAATTACATAATTTAAATCAACCAAAATTGTGGATTCATTAATAAGTATGTGAACTTAGTAATTAGATAATATATTTTTAAAATGGTACCAATTTAGTTCGTCTTCCACTTTGATATTCATTTTTAATTACAATGAGATAATTTATTATAAAAACGACTGCCACTAAGTAGATGGATGATTGAAAATTCCACGAGAAAAATTTAAAAAAAAAGCTTAACCTAAATTCGTATAAAATTCTTTAATAAAAAAGAAAGATACATCTGGAGTGAGAAAATGCCAATTTGCTGCGATAAAAATTGATCTGCCAGACATTCAGTCTGCAAAAAATAACATCTATATATTACAAAAAAATTATATTTCCCATGATTCTGGAAATGTTTCCGTAAATTTACTTATGTATGTATAATTTGATATTTTTGAATAAATTGAAACAATACTACAAAGGCGTTTTTACTTTGAATACCATACCCATTTTAAACCTCCTTGATAAAGTTGCGGGCAAAGTACATTGTAATGCAGTCCTTCAAAACGCATATTTTACAGTGGTCTTATGGTCGCTTGCAATAGGCAGCTCTGATCCAACGCATCCACTAACCCTAGTTATGGAGAACTAGCTAGGGTTTTTAAAATACAAAGCAAGAAATTTAAGTACTTAAAAAATTCATAAAAAAAAACAATCGTTATGGTAGACGAAGCACCTCATATCTTCCTGATACAGCGAATGTTTTCAACTAATCTAAATGTACGATAGAACTTCTAAAATCCGTTCAACTAATGTAAATGTACGTAGGAATCTCTGAAATCCGAGCTTTGGAGATCCTAAATTCCAGATAATCCTAAAGCTTGTGAAATGAAAGACCAAAATTAGACTCGAAAAAAGGAAAATCGATAATTACGATTCAGAAGCTGATAGTTTTTAATGATAGCTATACTTTTAGAAAACGTTTTAATACAATGTATGGTGGATATGGAGTGTCAGAGGGCTTATCTCAACATCCTGACATGATCTTGCTGATTCAAGAGCGATCCGGGAGTCAAGTGTCGAAAAAAGAGCTACAGCTGAAAACTTAATGTGGTCTAGTTGAGAAGTATTTTGAACCTTGACAATTTTGAAGCCTGAATGTTGAAATGATAATCGTTTTTGGAATTATATTGTATATAACAGTAAATAACGAAGCCAGTCCAGAACACCTAAGGAACTGCATTGGCTTTTCAAAGCGTGAACTTTTATACAGCCCTGGAGCTGTCCTCGATTCTTTGAAGGTGAAGGATGTCATGGACCTGGTCTGATTCAGACCAGGGGATAAGAAAGAAGAAGAAGAAGAATAACAGTAAATAATGTGTAATATACTATTGTAAATACGCTAATTTTTTGTATTATGAAGTAATTAAATTGATCTACATAAATAAAAAAATGCTCTACTTTATTATATCCAAAACTGAATTCAATTATCTTTCGTTGACTTAATGAACTGAATAGGTTTGACCGTTGACTTAATGATCTTGCAACAGAGACACAAAAACTTTACATCAGCAGGAGTTGCATTCGGGTTCTGCTCAATGTAGCGAAATCCCTTAACAAATGCTTGAATTGCATCGGTATGTGAAATAATCTCCGTTGAGGAAAATTTGTCTCATCCTTCATTAATTTCTCAAACTCGGGTAAATATTCTGATGCTACAGTATCTGCCGATATAACTTTTCTTCACTGCCTGTAGAACTCCGTACCTCCTTTTCCAGCGATCAAGTTATCAGTTACTAGCTGTTGGAGTAGCGCCACTTGTACACTTTCACTGTTACCAGAGCGGTAGCTCATGTGCATGGCTGGAGAAAAGGTCTCGTTCTTCAGCCAGCACGGAAGCCACAAATAGCTCTCCATTTGTTAAAATAAATGTCGTTTTTGTTAAAATCGTTATTGAATCATTTCAAAATCAAACATTAATTATAAATTAATATCGTCAGACATTAATCGAAACAGCTGTAATTGCTGAATTGGTGGTAACAGCCTTGTTCAGCTGTAAAGCTATTTCTTGAATCAAAAGATGTAGATAGGAATACCTTTCTGTCTTTTTGAGGTAAACCAGAAAAGTGTAGCTTCTCTTGAAGAGAAACCACTAAAATGTGATGTTGTTCAATCGTTTTATCACTTGTCACAGCATAGAAGCGTTCAATCTTAACCCGATTTTTCTTTGTACGCCACAAAATGTTGAAATCGTTAAAAATGTGTTGTGACAAAAAAAAAAAAAAAAAAAAAAAAAAAAAAAAACTTGAGAATCACTGGTCTAGAGGTTTCAGCATAGCAAGCTTTCTTTAACTGTACTGGTACTGTGTTAACATTTTACTGACATTTTAACACACAATTAATCTGCTGAGAAATTAATAAAAAGTTTATAACTGATGAAACTGTACGAGACTGATCAACTTGTACCCAATATGCGCGAGACAGGAAGATGAAACAACACTGGTTTGCGATAAGAAACTACTGTATTGTTAGTTCGTTCCATAGCAAATGGGCAAAGTCATGCATTACACAAGCAGTGTACCTCACATTAGTACAAATTAAAACGGAGATGACGTAGTCATGCTTTATCAGGGATAAAGTAGCTTTATTATTACTTTAAAACTACTTAATCTACCATTCAACTGATTTTCTAATCATTATATTGATCTAAATATCAAGAGTTGAAACAGTGGCCCTATTTCAACCCAGTAAATCTCTCAATTAATTCGGATTTCTGTGGTTTCGGTGTACATGTTTTACTTATGTGCAGTCTACATCAGCAGAACTACTATTATTAAAAATATTCTTAGACTTTAAGACATTAGTTTCGTTATGGCTGTGGTTACCTATGCCAATTCAATTAATTCGAAAACCACGTTTCTCTTCCTAAAGGGGTTTAGTTGTTCTACAGTTGTTTTCTTCTCATCCAGTAAACTTTAAAAATTCCTTTTTTATTATAGGTGATGCGTATCTTTCGAAATGCATTGTAAATTGCATAGTTGAATGAATCAAAAAAACAATACCAGTGTATGTTTTTCCGAATGTCAGCATCGTAATGGAAGTCCTATAAGCAAGACTCTTCATTTTCAACAGTAAAACAAACTGTATGAGTTAGAACACATTATTTTAATTAAATTTGGGTTATAGATTTAAACCCTTGAAACATTCAATAAAGCTAAATTCAGGAGACAGAATGTTAAAATTATTTTGCAAACTTTTAAAGAATTAATAATTAAAGCCTTACTAGAGCTAGATGAAAAACTTGCGTTGAATAACTATAAAGAGACAGCAACATTCATAGAAATAATGTTAGTGGTAATAGAAAATAAAACACCCGAAAAATATCAGTATAAAAATTTTCATTTGCAACTCAAAATAAATTTTAAGTTTAATGAAAGCATTTTTACAAGATTTTGTTTTGGTTAGACATGGGGAATTTCAAATTGCTCAAAAAGGTAATCCAACGAAAGGAATACGTGTTACTTATGCAATTTTAGAACTTAGTCATATTGTTTCTATAAATTAAAAATGAATTATTTTCTACATAGCAAACGGAAGCTATTCTTTTCTAATTATAAAGAAATGTGCCTTAGGAATGTTCTTGAATTGTATCCATTTGTACCCGATGAATAATTATAAAAATATGTGAACATATTTTTGAAATATTCAGAAAGTATTTTTTATCGGCTAATATCATGAGCCAAAAGTTTACGTTTGCATGACCATATATTTATTTTGTCAAACGTTTTTTGATATTTGAAAGGAGACTTGTTTTAGACTACTGTGTAGTGAGATCTGTACAAACATACCTTTATCATTAAGTATAAGTTTCTTGAAATGGAATTTTCACGCGACTAGATTAGAACCATCATTTACTTCAGTTCCGTTCCAAAAAGTCATCTAAACATTGTTAAAAAAATCATAATTACAGCTTTAGGTATAATTGTTGTATCACATGACACAGTGAAGGTTAGGTACCGAAAGTTCAAAAACAAGCACTGTGACATTCAAGAAACAGAGCACTATGGACCACCCGCGAGAACTTGTGGAGAGAAATCTATTTTAACCAGAGGTTGACCAGGGATGACGTCACCAGGGTCACTAATGCTCATTCGTACCAGAGTTAAGTTCAATAATTTTTCACTGAGTATTCTTAAAACTAAACATCTTTAAAATTCAGTTGGTTTAACGAGGAAAAATGAGCGTGATTTGATAATTTAAAAATTTTTAGTGCGGTTAAATATTCTTAAGTGCTTAGTGCAAATGGCAATATGTGTTTCAATGAACAAGAAGTAAACAAAACAACATGCAATATATATTATGAAATATTATTTTGAGAATGCTTAATAAAGACGTCAAGTTTCATCATAAATAGTTTAATATTTTCAAACACCATTAAAACAATTAGTCCATGCCCTTGGAATTTTTTATTCAGTTCATTAAAATGTTGAGTGAGTTCGCATAAAATCACGGTATCATTTAACCAATGTATATTGGGTAATTCATCAAAACTGGTCTTTTTCACTTAAAAAGAATTTAATTTCTTCTAATAACATTACAAAGCAATAATATTGCAATGAATTGTACGAAGCTAAGCCATCGCACGTTGTCATATGTCAAAATCCCTGAATATTGACATTCAACTTCTTCTAAGAGTTATGTAAATTCCCGTTTATTGAGAGCTCTTGCATTTTATAAAGTTGATTATTATTATTATTATAGCTTACATTAAATTGTAAAATGTTTTTAAACCATGCTTCACACATAAAACTTGTTGGTTTGTTATACAATGAAATTCAATTAGAGAGCATGAAATATTTTGATTAAGGTATTGAATAAATCCAATGTCCTTCCCTACCATACTAGGTGCACCATTTGATTTTTACATAAGCTATTTTCTGAAAGTCAATATCGAATTCTTTAAAATTATCAAGACCGTTACACACTTCCCTTTCAATGTTATTAACTCTTCTTTCATTATATTTCCAGACTTACACCGAGCAAAAATCTGCTAATTATGCATAACAATTTATATTACTAGCCCCTTCTAAAGTAATTGAATACATTTCTGTATAATGTATTGGCTAGAAAATATTTTATTTTAGTTCTATTACTCTATCTTTAATTATATTGCGACCAGTAGGTAATATAAGTCATATTTATATGCTTTATATATATAATCTAGTCTTTCACTTTAAAATCACCGAACAATGTAGGACTACAGTCTAAAAACGTTTTTATTTTATTTATTATAATTATTATTTTACAAAAACTCCTTTTAAAGAATATTCTTGTAGGCGAGCAAAGTAATGGGCAACTTGAAAACTAACAGCTGTAATGTTATTTTTAAAACCACAAAAAAAAAAAACCGTTTTAAAACAATGCTTTGAGAAATATTCTTTTTTTTACATTTGTATAAAGAAATTTTTTTTCTCTATCTGTTGACATGCTGAGATTAGAATATAGCTCTTCAAAACGTCATTTTACATTTTATGTATGTATAAAATCATTTTTTCATCACAAGTTACGCATATAAACGATTCACACACACACAATTTTTATCAACCTATTCAGTACGATATGACTTATAATTTGTATAGCTTGTTTTAAATTTTTTAATAATAATTCTGACACAGAACAGAGCTACAATTTATATATATATATATATATATATATATATATATATATATATATATATATATATATAAAGAATAATAATTTTTTTAACATCACTAATATACATACACATTATTTTTAAATGCATTCAAAATGGATGCCACTCAATTCGGCGCTGGTACTGATTGGTACAAATTTGTTTTAAGCTGCGAGCCAAAAATTGCTAGATATTTGAGAGGTAAGGTGGATGAAGGGGCACGAATCAATAGAAATGTCATACACAAGAGGAAACGGCCAAGCATATCATGTACGAATGCGAGGCTCTTGCCCTCCCTAGATTAACTTCTTTAGGCATCATCCATACCTGAGAGTTACACCTAAACTCCATTGAAGGGTTGTCGGACTTCATTAATAAAGTGGGTGATCCGAGTAACTGGAACTAGGAAACATTGGGTTTGGAGAATTAACAGTACAAAATGCTGATTAAAGCAGAGGTGCCAATGACATACAAACCCAACCCGAAGAAGAAGAACGAATCAATAGACCTGTGAGTGTGTGCAGCTCTCATCTAGCTGTTCGCCCTCGATGAAAAGATGAACTCTTGATTCTAAGAATCCTTAGTTTCGCGTTCGAGGAGATGTATGAAATGGTACGCTATTGATTATAGATAACAAATCTACCTCTAGCAAAAGTATCGATTTAACT
>JAJQOW010002387.1:0-18378 GCA_037975125.1 Latrodectus hesperus | reverse complement strand
AATTTTGCATTTCTAAAAGAAAAAAATTTTTGCATTTCTAAAAATTGTCATCGATGGATAGCCCATGGGGGTAGAGGAAAAAAATGTAGTGCACAGGATCTAACATCTTATTCAGTCTATAAGACTTAAAAAGAATTACATTATAAATGTAATTCTTTTTTCTTAAATAACGATTCTTAGTAGATTTTTCTGCCTACTCCAGTTCCAAATTTATAATTAAATATTCAATTGATTAACAACCGGTTGCGTTTCCAAGTGAGCGCACGGCACGATTTCTCTAGAAATGAAGAAGGGGCTAAACCTGATAACCTATAGGTATAGACCAGGGCCTCTCCTTCTCGTTGTCTGTCTGTCTGCCTACTTCAGTGAACATGCTTCCCTTTTCCCAAATTCAGAAATTTATTAAAAGCTGGATAAAAATTTTTTAATAATTTTGTATTAAAAGGAATTTTTTCAGACTTTGCACACTTCATTCGATTTACTTTTAGATGATCTTTAGTAAGATTACTTTCATCGGGTAAAACAACGTTTTGATTAAAACTATGAAAACAGTAAATATCGCCAAAAATTTTTAAATAACGTTGACGTTTCAGAACCGGAATTCCTCCCCCCTAAAAAAACTGGGTACTAAAAACAAGGTACCCAAAAACTAGATGTATTACAAGAAATGACAATTCTAAATAACAGAGAGCAAAAGTAAACCGTATACCAGAAAAATTATTCAGAAAACTTCTTTTACTATACGAGTCAGAATATAAAAAATATTCTGAATTTATGATCTAGGAATCATTGTTTGATTTGTTTTCCTTGTCAATAACTATGACTATTTATTTATGCGTGAAGCTAGAACCGAATCTAAATATTTCGGTACGAATAAATTGCTTATATGCATCTATATACTCATTAAATAATCATTGGATCGTAAATATTTCTATACCAATAGTTTTATATATATTGTAATTCTTATTAACCTCATCATTATCACAATATCATATTTATGATCGCAAATATAATATTGCAGACGTAAATAAAAGTGGGATTACAGGAAAAAATAATAGTTCACTATTACACGCATAAACTTATAATTTTTTCCTCATAACTGATTTGCTCCAGGGAAAAACACCTTTAAATAATAATTAACGTCTTTTAAATTTTAGATTCTGAAACAAATATTTGACCTATTAATAACGATTTCACATGTAACTCTTAATTGTAAAACTTATTCAGGAATTTTAATAAAATGATACAAATAACTTAAAATTTAAGCAGTTAATAGTAAAAACATATTTTGTTTAATATATTTGAGCTTAAGTTTTGACTGTATATTGAATTTTCAAAAAGTAAAAGAATTATAACTGCTTGCATATTATATATAAATGTATGTTTCATTCAGCAAATAAATGATGACAAACAGTATCTTTAATCATGATATTTAATATAGCTTATTCTGTCTATCATACATATTTCTGCTCCATATTAGTTTTATGCATTATTATTCATTCAAACTATCATATTCTATACGATTTGCTGATTTAATGAATGATGTAACATTTCAAATATTAGAAGTGCTTTCATTTGTTAGCAATAAAAATTACTTAATTTATTTTACTAATCATTATATAATTTCTCAAAATATCATCTGGTACTTAAATGGGATGTTATAAATATGTTTATTGTTAAAATATGAAAACATATGTAGAATTTATATGTATATATAATCGTTTACATGACAAATGTATTATACTTTTTTATGATAACTTTAATCAAATTTATTTAATTTATAATATAAATAATATTACATAAATTAAATATATTTTAATTTATTACATAAATGAATTAAAATATATTTACATGTTAAATAAAAAAATAATAAATTATTATTAATAAGGAAACCTGAATTCCTTCTACAAAACTAAAAAAGTAATTTATTTTCGATGTTGGAATTTTTTATAATATATTGGTATGTTTTTTTTTATTCACATATAACAAAATAACGTTACAATTTTTTTAATTTTATGTGATCAGAAATGTATTTATAGAATATTTCAAAATAGCTCAACATTTTGTTTATGCTACTACTTTATTACACTACAGTATAAGTTACAGTTTTTCAAATGTCAATACTAATGTGAATAATCTTAAATGATGTATCACACTTATTATATTTTATTGCCATTAATATCTGAAAGTTTAAATAAGAATTACTTAATTTTATATAAGAATATTATATATATATATATATATATATATATATATATATATATATATATATATATATATATATATATATATATATATATATATATATATATATAAAGTATTAATGGAGAGCTTTGTTTGTTCAGTGCGTTACTTTAAAATTACTCTTTGAATTTTTTAGAGCGAAGATGTATCTCTTATTTAATTTTCTTGTATGGAATATTAACATTTGTTGCATTAAATAAAAAATAAAACTTCTCAAGTAGAAGTTACTTCGTCAAATGTTTATCTGTTTAATATAAGAAATAATGCATTTGAAATAAGTGCGAAGATGTCAAAATATATTAAATTTTTTAGAGGTTTATATTTATGTTATACTTACATTATTATTAATTAAATTAACATGTAAATTTTATGTACACATTCATGTAAATACCTCACTTTATAAATGTAAAAAAAAAAAAATTAGATAAAATATTTATGCGGATTTTTTTGAAATAGATTATTTAAACGAATGTATTATTTTACCAAAAAAGTGAATATACTAATTTTATAGTATTGTATATATTAGACATATAAGATATGATGTATAAAAATATCACTCTTAAAATCATTTTAACGATTCTATTTACAATATTTTAATTGAAATTAATTGAATATTGAATAAAAAACTATATTTTACAAATCATTAAGATTAAAAAAATTAATTTTCTTATTTATAGTAAAAATATAGCACTAATATAATATCGGTAATACTTGACTTATAGTTTGAGTTTAAATTGAAATTATATCTCATTTCCTTAACAATCAAATTAAGAAAACTAATTTTTATAGAATTCCTGTTTTCAAAAAATTGTAACATAGTTTTACTTTGTTATTTAATGCCATTTTATCTTGTTAAAAGCAGTTTTATTTTCTTTTAAAAAAATAGTTTTTCTAAACTTAAAATTGCATTTTTTTCAAAAAAAGTTATAGCTTTTTTTTTTTTATCTAGTGCACCAGTTTTCTTTTTTAATTAGTGCTGCCAGTTAAAGGATTTCTTTTACAATGTATTAATAATGAAAGTGGATAGAAATGGTTTTACAATCATAACTCTAAGGAATATGCTGCAGTAAAAATTTAGAAAAAAGTTTTTAATGACATAATTAATATATTAAACGCTTCGCCAGTGGTCACCTAAGGGGCCTCAAATATGTGCAGGGTGAAAAGACTTTTAGTCTGTGCATAAAATGTAAAGCTGAACAGGCATTGCCTGAGAATATCTTGAGCTGCTTGAATTTTGACTTGGAATAGGCTTTTAAAAACTCCTTATTTTTTGGATTTTCTGGCTGTTTAAGGACTTGTAGAGTTGGTCTAGTATTGGAATTGGACCATCTGGGATTAGGAACAACAACAACAATATATTTTAAGTGAAGAAGTGCCGCAAGTGAAATTCCTAAGCACAAAAGAAGTACATGCAAAAAGCTGAAGAACATCTATTTTCTGTGGGTCAACAATGATTGATATCGAATCCACAATCTTCCACTCCGAAGAGTAAGGTGCAGAGATTGAAACAGGCAAATTATAAAAAGAGAATTAAAAAAAACACGTGAGTAAAAATAGCTATTCTAGTGCTAGCAGTTGTACAGTTACAAACATACATCCTGTGTACCGTAGTTCTCATTTGCCAAAACCCACGACATGGCGAGAGATGAAGGATAAGGAATTGCATCACACAATTTATAATCAGATAAAGCATTGTCAGAAAAGGATGGTTCTATAAGTATATATATGTGGTTATTTAAATAATGAAAACACTTTAACTTTATAGAGAATCCTTTATTAGTATGTCCGATTTTGACATCTAAGCTTGAATTCGCCTGAGAATTGATTTATAGAAGGGCTGAAAAGAATTTAGAGGAATATTGTATCATTCTTTAAGGAAATATTGTGGAAGTTTTGAGAGAAAGAGTGGTGGAACATACAGATTCTGCATTGAAAGCTCAAAAATAGACCATAAAGGATTCAAATATATCAAGGTTTGCTTGACCACGTGAAAAGATAGATGTTTAATTTCATCCTCGTGTTCCTTAAATCATGATTGGACAAGTATGCTGCATGGGTAGGTGCATTATTGTCCCGAAAAATTCGATCTCCTACAGGAAACAAAGTTTCAATTATAGGATGCAAATGATCAGCTAAAATTTCTGTATATTTCCTTTCAGTGATCTTTTCTTTCAAGATTAAGGTTAGTAAACTTAGAAACCATGAAACATCTGACTATATTTTGACAAATCTCCTTCCAGGTTTAAGAATAGGAAGCAGGCAATCATAATCGTACGCTTGTCCATGTGCACCAGTCTTTTGTACAGAAAAAAGTAAAATATTATATTACTTTCTTACACTTATTAATCGATCCTGTTTTGTGAATGTGACACCATGCTACTAACATCTATGACAAATGACTTAGGAATATCTGTCCTGAAGTATTCAGTTTATGAAGATGCCTTCAATTTTAATCATTGCAACGAAAGAATCCAAAAGCTGGTTGAACTCTGCAGTTACTTTTGCTGCAGCTAATTGCTTTTCATAAATTACAAACACTTAAACACCTATTGGCCTCTTTTAGCTTCTCTTTTCATCTACTATTTTACCTAGTCAAACTCGTCTTGCAGCTCCATGTGTATTTGGAAATGACATTAGACAGTGTGATCCTAGAAATGTTGAACATAGGATGTTTCGGTCTCACTTGCTTCAACTATACGGGCTTCTACAATTTAGTATTTTTGAAAATCTATGATGTTCACATTTCACGTTTCAAAAAAAAAAAAAAAAAAAAAAAAACTTTAATTTAAAAAAAAAAGCAACTACATTCTACCAGAATATATGCATTTTTATCAATGAAGTAACTGGTAGCTATTATAAATTTTAATGTTTACTAAGCGCATTTAAAATAATACTTTTATTCATAGGTATTTCTGTTATTTTGATAATCACCAGTGTTTCCTGTCTTCTACAAGAAAATCAGACTTTTCAGCCTTTATCAGCAAAACCTCTTTGACACAAAATGGGGCAATTAATACTCATAATAAATTTGTTTAGACATCTATAAATTCACATATCCATAACAATTATGCTTCTATACCAATATTTAGGTAGGAATTAGTGCAGTGCTGCTTGTGTTGCCGAGATATTTTAACCAAGACAAATATTTCTTCTTCTACAAAAAATTCTGGCAGCCTACCTGGAGAATATTTCATCTGACTTGGGCAAGTCATGCTATTTACTTGTAAATAATCATGTAATAGTTTTATTGTTCGCAAAAGGAATCCGACCCTATATTATTACTCTGGATTTATTATATAATTACATTACTGATACCATATCGAAAATCTTGATATAGCTTGATTCTAAGATCATTATATATCAAAGTCAAATTTACATTAGAAATTACACTTAGCATAAATATCAAGTTGATGAAATGTAGGTGAGTGATTCAGATTAAAACACAAACTTTGTTGTGCGATCAAATTTTCCTATTGTTTGGTCAAAATAATTCCAGGAAGAGTAAATCAACGAAAAGCTTATAAGGACAAATGTTTCGAGAATTTTTAGATATAGTGTGATCTCAAAAAAAGAACATCTGCCTGCATAATTAGTGTCTAATCCTGGTCGAACAGAAAGGATTATAAGCAATCGAAATGTAAACTGTCAGTGAAACATTATAAAAAAAATGGGGTAAATACTTTGAGGAAATAGTAATATCAATGAAAAATTTAAAAGATGTATGTGTGTTCTATGTGTCAGTCAAAGAAATTTCTGATTAGCCAGACTTAGTCAGCTCTGTGGGTATTTTTCGATTTTAGTATGCCTGTTAAAAACTATAAATTCACTGAAACACACATTTGTTGTTGTAAATTTCTTACCTTGTTTTATTTCTGGAGCTGTTTTGCCTAAAAGTACTGGCAAAAATTTACAGCACAAAGCGTTCAGTTTTAAAAAAATATCTCCATCACTTCCTTTTTTGTAACACAAATAAAAAATATTTCTTTAACAACTCCGAAGCTAGGAAAGAAAATCACCAGCATTTTTTAAATTTTACAGTGCTGCTACAATATAAAAAAATCTATGGAGTGCAATTTTTATATTGGTGAGGATTCATAAAGATTTTCAAGAATCAAATCATAGGAGTTTTCCAGGAGTCAATATTTACAGTAGGTAAAACAATTTCCAGGAAGTATCTACATTCAGATTAAATTTATTTTATTTTAAAAATTGTTAACTAAATATTCATATGATTATATATATGCAACATTTTTCAATTATATTTGTAAATAATCGAAATAAATAAATGCAAAAATTAATGGGAATATCTTTTATTTAAGTTAGAATTCTATTAGCGATTACTTTAAAAGCTTTCAAGGAATTTATACATTGATATTTATTTATTTTTATTAGGTTTTATTTACATAATCAATATTCTTTACATTACTAAATTATGCATTGCATAAAATAATGGATAATTTTAGAGTTTTTTAACATCTTCATATTAAATTACTACCTAGTAATTTATTGAGTATTTCAAGATGTGTATAACAATCTCTTATAAAATAAATATTCTTATATATTCAAAACAAAATAAATACAACTATTAAATAGAGTTTCCAGGTTGTGAAGTCTGTGATGTTTTCCTCAATTTCCCAATATTTAATAAACAGAATAAATTTATAAATTTGATTACAATTACATAGATAAAATCTGTTGTTGTTGTTACAAATCCCATCCAGAATAGCGGAGCTACACCAGATCCATGAGCCCATGCACTCTCAAAAAATCGAGAAAAAGGAGGGGGTCTCCAAGGAGCTACCCAATCGAGGAAGATAAAATGCTCAGCTAATATCTGCAGGTGAATCCAGGAGCAAAGTCAGACTTCTACCACTGGTGCTCCAGATCTTGAATCAACAGAAGCTGTCCCCTTCCCCTTTACCATGAGATAATATTAAATTTTGTTTTATCATTTTCTTTTTGTTTCAATATTTAGTTTAGGTATATATGTAATGACTCTCTGTTCCTTTACCATAAATATAGTGTTTTGTCAATCTATATTTCATTAAAAAAAACTTAGTTTACATTTACAGAACTCTTTTTCTAAAATTCATTTATAGCATATTATCTTATTTCAATATTCAATACAAAAAATACGACAAAAACATTAAAATTCCTTTATAGAAATAGTTAATTTTGAATAGCTAAATTATACCAAATAAGTAAACAGGGAGGTTGTTTTTACTCATATGGTCATTTTCTGCTTACGGGATATAATTAAACCAGCAGCTAGCTTCAAAATGGAGCCTGAACCACTAAACATGCATTCCTGTAGTGGATTTCAAAGTACTACTCATTTCAGCTGCAAGCTTGGCAAAGAAAATAAGGAGAAAAAAACTGAACTTCCGGCACATTTATTAAAATATATATTGCTAAGAGGTAAAGCTAAAATATAATTGATGTATTGCATCAAATGATATTTTCTGTATGTATTTCTGATATACACATAAGTTCTCGCAGCTGAAATTAAAACTCTTCAAAATAATATCAAATATCATTTATTATTTTGAAGCTGATAGATTAAAATATTTACATTTAAATTCTTAATATTAATTAAAACTAAATATTTTCACCAATATTTATTTATAAAAATATATACATTGTTTTTATAAGTCATTAATTTTTTTTTCTACATTTTCATGCAAGAAAATAAATTAAGAAAATTTGTAATTAAAGTGTAAAACGAATTTTTTTTAATTAATAATTGCCTTATAAGACTATGTAATATTTCCGTTAATAATGTGAAATCAACAGTTAAAATAAGAAAAAGCATAATTTCACTCATATTTTTCATTTTAGACTAAGCTAGGAATTAATCTATTGCTAATACATTTACACCCCCGACACAATGTTGATAATTATTTATTTAAAACAAACATATATATACATATGTGTGTGTGTGTTAAGAACTATTTTCTTGTAGGCGGAGGGCGGAGCCATTGCTGGTGTCATTCCAATTATAATATATATATCAACCCTATCGATGGAGCACATCTCATATGCTTGTGATGTTTTATAATAAACACGAGAAAAAAAGTAGATTATTTGAGTCTTGAACCAGGGCACCAGATAATAGATTGCTAAAATCTAGAAGTACAAAAGTATTCACATTATTGGTTATTGATCTATCATATTTGGTGCCAAAACCCGGAAATTGGCTAAACTGAGTATTACGGTCTCAGCTCGCAAAACGCGAAAAGTTGCCAAATCTGATAAAATTTGGTGATTTTTTTTCCTTGCCAAAACATTACCAAAAACGATTAGTCGCCAAATGTATCACCAAATACAGCGTCGGAATGTCTCGCCGCCGCACATCCCGAAAATGCTCGCCCTTTTTTGGATTTTTTTTATCGGAATTTAAATCTTGTTTTTTCATATTTTATTTCATTTCGGATGTAGCGCGGAATATAAATATTGTCTTTTATATTCACATTTTGTATTTCGTCGTGGATATAGTGCCGGAATTTTAATACTGTCTTTTATATTCGTTTTGTATTTCGCTATGAATATAGCGCCGGAATTTCAATCCTTTTATATTCGTTTTGTATTTCGCTGTGGATATAGCGCCGGAATTTCAATCCTGTCTTTTATATTCAATTTGGCCCCCTCAAGTCCCACAGGCTGCCTCATAGTGTGCACTAGTTGCCGATGAGATGTTCCTGGGCGGAGTGGGTGAAGTACGTCGGGAGAGTAATCTCCTGGTAGGGTCACCCAAGGTGTGAAGGCCACTTCACTATATCCAGCGAATGCCTGGGGCAACCGAACAAAGTCAGACTTCTACCCTTGGGTTCTGCCTTGGGTGCTCCAGGTACTCTGTACCAACAGAAGCTGCTCTTACACCCCACTTTTCATGAATCTTGGGTTAGAAAGTTTTGATACTGCCACGTCCGTCGCGCAGGATAAAAAGTAACGCGTTCGGAGTGTTCGTAGATGCCTCCGTTCGAAAGGTTATAAGCCTACAATTAAAAGGTTACTTTTAGGGATATCATTCCTACCCACGAATGGTACACATGCAAACATCCTAGTGGGTAAACACAAGAGATTCAGCCAAACGGCTCTAACAAGACTGCGAAGTGGCCACCTGCTTGCTCAGAGACACGTCTCTGGTACCAAAGTCTACCCTCTCTGTCCCAAATGTGGAGTGGTTCAGGCCTCCCCATCTCATATTTTTCAATGCATTGGGTGTGAGAGAGGAGACATGGAGTTGAGATCGGAGGTGGTGCTTGAGAGACTAACTATTTTTGGATTCATGGGGCTGGTGTGATGGTACTGTCACGCCAGTCGGAGATAAGCAACAACATATTCAATTTGGATTTTGCTGTGCATGTAGAGCGCCGGACGAAAATTGATGGTAAGAATTTAATTTTAATTATTTTCTGCAGGCATAGAATTCCTAGAATTGTATGATAAGTATTTAAATTTCCAATAATAAATGAAATTAAAGAATGTATTTTTTAAAATTCTAGATTTGTTTACTTTTAGTAATAATGATTTGAAACATTCTAACTTTAATAACTGAAATTCGTTATTTTATTTATTTTTAACTCGATGTTATTAAATGTAATTATTTTTGCTACTTTATTTCCTTTAATTCTAATTCTGAAATATTTTTAAACGGAATCTTAAATCAATTCTTATTACGATTATTGTTTTCTTGCATGCGGTTAGGCTTAGTAATTTGATATCTAGGGGAAACCCCGCTTTAATAACATGGTTGTTATTATTTTCTTATTTAGTGTTAATTGGGGGAAGGGGAATCCCCGACTTCTTATGCCGATTGGCACCCATTCTGGGTTGCTAATCAATTTCAAATACCCCTGTCTCCTCCGCTTGGTGAAAATTTTTTCGCCAACATGAGACCGTAATACTCAGTTTTACCTCAAGCTTTAAAGGTACTGTACATTTATATATGAGTTGAAATGGAAACTATCGATAAATTAAAATCAAAAAGAAAACTTGCTGAACAACAAGTTTTCAACACATTATGTTATTTTACCCCAAGACAAAAATTAAAAATTCAGTTCATATTCCGCCGCCTGATAAAACTGAAACTATTGAAATTTCAGATAATCAAACGGTAATGTATTCTGTTTTCAAACATAACTCGTTAAATAGTTATTCTACTTTATTACAAACTGCTCAAGTTCAAATTGAAAACAGATCTAAAAAATTAATGTGTGTGTGGCAAGAATACTCTATGATTCTGCTTCACAAAAATATTTTATTCGAAGGGATTTAGCAAAAGCATTAAACGTGAAAAGTATAAGAAAAGAAAAACTTTTTATTTACACATTTTCAAATCGAAATCCTTCTAAAAAGGAATATGAATGAGTGAATATCACATTGCGTAATAAGTTTTTCCCTCACTCAAGTATAAACATTGAAGCTTTAATTACGGACGAAATATGAGCTACTAATTGTATTCAGAAATTGATCCCCAATTGCTTTTACGGAAGTCAGATACTTCTCGTGAAAATTTACGTGATGATCTTGAGGTCGCAGAAAAACGATTTTGTTTATTGGAAAGGAAATTTAATGCTGACGAATCTTTATTTGAAAGATATAATGCTGTCATGAAGGAACACTTAAGTGAAAGAATTATTGAAATGAGTGAGTCTAATTGTTTTGTCGGTTATACAATGCCGTATAGGAATGTTTTTAAAGAAACTTCTTCCAGTACGAAAATAAGAATTGTTTACGATGCTAGTAGTAAACGGGGAAATAATTTAAGTTTAAATGAATGTCTCTTTTTGGGAGATAAATTAAATCCTAATTTTGTAGATGTTATTCTAAAATTTAGAGTTCATAAAATAGGATTTAACGGGACATAGTTCGGGCATTCTTACAAATATAGTTTCGGAATATGATAGGAATTATTTATATTTTATCTATTATAAAAATTGCGATAGAACTAAACCACCTACATTCTCATTTTAGTAGACATTACTTTGGAGTCGCCTGTTCTCCTTTTGTCTTGGCAGTAACTATCAAAACGCATATTAAGAATTTCAAAAGTACTTATCCTCTTGCATATGAAATGTTGAATAACAACTTATATGAAGACAATCCGTGTTTTTGGAAGTTCTAAGGTATAGAAGAGACTTTCTAATTCTCTACAGATGCTGTTTTTATTTTAAAAGCTGCAAATATGTCTATGAGAAAATTTGATACAAATTCGAAAGAACTTAAAATGTTTTGGAAAAATTCTAACTCATCGATTGAAATTAATGAAAATCCTGATTCACATTTAAAGATCTTAGGACTTAAATGATACTTTCAGATACTTCGCTAAAGTCTTTTGGATCTGTAGCTTACTTCAGGTGCAAAACTTCAGAAACTACTTTTAACACGAGTTTTGTTATTTCTAAAGCACGAGTAGCACCCCTTAAGAAGTTAACACTGTCTCGACTGGAGTTCGACTAGTTTCAGTTGCTCGAGTCACCCACTTTATTAATAAAGTCCGATAACCCTTTAATGGAGTCTAGGTGTAACTCTCTAGTATGGATGATGCCTAAAGAAGTTAATCTAGGGAGGGCAGGAGCCTCACATTCGTAAATGATATGCTCTGCCGTTTCCTCTTGCGTATGACACTTCCAGCAGATAGGTCTTGCTGAAACAGTCCCATCTAGTCAGAAAGTCATGCTAGGGATAGCTTCCTGACTTTCACCAGAAGAAGATGGTTTAGCGGTCATTTCTACCTCAAGTGAAGGATTCATTGCTGCCCCTTTACAAGATTGCCTCTGAGTTCCCTTGTCTTTTTCAGCAAGGTCTACTTCAGAGGCTTCACCTGCAAATGCCGAAAGGTTTGTTATTTCTTGTGTCTTTTCAGCCACAAGATGACAAATAAAAAGCTCAGGTAATATAAGTCCACCCAGCATTGCCTGAGATACTGGGCAAGGCAAATTACTCGAGAAGTTCGCCAGGCAACTAGAGGCTCCGTTAAGACACCAATACCGCGGTGCCACTTAGCCCTAGGCACGGATCGCATAACACCAGGGTTTACGGGAGCTGGTTCGCGGCCTCTGATTCTATATTCAAGGCTATCCTGTCATTCCTACAGGACATTCGGCGATCCACCACCTTCCGACGCGCCTGCCGAGCTGGCAGCCGAATGGTTAGCGCTCTTGCCTTCGGTTCAACAGTTCGTGGGTTCGAATCCCACCTTGGGCATGGATGTTTGTAGTGGTTCGGAATCCACTTTAAGCCGTAAGTCCCGGTCTAATTAGCCCTCGTGTGCAAAAAATGACCGTTGAGCGACAAAACAAACAAACAAACAATCTCGGTAAAAGTTTACAGAGCTGTACAGGTTAGGCACAATTTCAAATTTTCACGACAAGCGCTCTACAGCTATGTCGCCAACCTAAATTATGTCACTACGCGCAGTATCCGGCTACCAATACCGATCCCGTTCGAATTTCAACTTAGAAATCGCGCGTTTTTTGAAATTCCAAACATCAAAATTTCGAATATGTTATTATAATTAAGTACTATAGAAGTTTTAAAATTCCAATAACTAGACACGAAAATTTTAAAACTCGATTTTTAATATACCGAGCAATGGCGCCCACCTTAAAAAACATCAGTGTAGCGATACCTAGTACAGTGACAACCGGGCAATAAAGCTAAACTTCTAACTTTAACAAATTGCATTTGTTATGCAAACTCGATTTTTAATTAACCGGGCGTGTGACGCCCAATTAAAAAAAATTCAGTTGGTAGTTTGGCACCAACATTAAACACTCAATAAAGTTTACTTAAAGATGTATTTACTTATGTAAACATGCATTTTTATAAAAATTAGTTTCTAATAATCGCTTTGATTGAAATTTTAATGAAAAATAAAATAACTCACACTGCTGAGAAAAAAATGTTTGAGAGCTTCAAAAAAATCTGCGTTTTCATCATGCTTTCTCCGCAATACATACTGTGCGAGTATGAATCAAACTGACCGGGCACATTATTAACACCCCGTAAATTCCAAATAATATAACTTAAAAAAAATTCAAACAATATACTTTTCACAATTTCGAAACAATATTTTAAAAATTATAAGGACTATATCTTCCGAAATTTCGAGATAATTTAATTAAAAAAAAAAAAAAACTCGAAATCCAATAGCGGGAACATTAACGTAGCATATTCTTTAATTGTAAACAAGTAAAATTACTCATTAAACGCAAGGGTTGCACACAAAACGAATTTCGCGCATGTCATACGACCACCTTAAGGCCCTGCTAGACCTCCGTCGGGGAAAATCGAATCCTATGTTAATCCTATGGATAATATTTTAACGTTTCACAAGTGCTATTTTCATGATAGAAACTTCCGGTCTTTTGCAAATTACAAAAAACAGAGCTACTGTCACCTCGACGCCCATTTTTAGCGTTTAAAATTTTTTCAAATATTTTTAAAATGTCAAAATATCTCCATCCGAGTAAATTTCAACCAAATTCTAATTTCATTGAGGTTTTACAAAATTTGGTTTAAAGATATTTCATTTTTTCTTCGTACAGTTACAAAATGAACATTTTTTTTTTTTAAGCTAAAAATATTTTTGATTGCATTAATATTTCGATACGAATTCTTATTACAAATCAAACTCATTCTTATTTCTAAAAATCCTTCTCTGTACACAACGCCACCTATGAAACTAGAAAATTTTTAACGCCAAATTTGGCTGATTTTTCTACTTCACTACGGTAACCTAAAGAAAGGGGAATTTCTGAGAAAAACTTCTCCCCATATGATTCCCGCTGTTTAAACATGTGGTTGGCAAACACACAAGCGTCTCGAGCCAGAGCCCGGAGCCTCGACTCCCAGAAGATTTTGGCTACGATTCAGTGACTTGGCGATGTAAAGAAAGCGATAAGTTTCTCTGGCTAGGAAGTTTATCTCATTGTTAAACATGGGTGATTTCACAGCTACGCTTTCCGTTTTCCTTTAGAAATATGTATCGAATTAGTATTGTTATATATTTATAAATATAACAAATTATTAGTTAATTAATTCATCGGGAATATAATTTCTTTGTATTATAAAAACAATGGATGTGTGTGTATTGCGCTTACATGATCTTTTCCTCTCTAGCAAAAAACAATTTAGTCAAATTAATTTTATCATGGGAATACAGAAATAAGAAGGACACGTGATAATGCAATTCACACTTCTTTGTTACTTTCATATTATCACATCCACCTTATCTGCGAAAAAATAACTGTCTTCAGCACCATAAAAATACAAATAAAGTTGTTATCTATTTCTATTTTAAATATGGTGCTAAGATATAAGCAAACTATTCCGCTTTTCCTTCATATTTCGAAAAAATATTAAAACTTGCAAACATATATAAACAAATCGACTAACACAAACCTCGTTTCAAATTAGACCGGGGAATAAGAAAACATAGGGTTACTAATATTAAGTCTGAACAATAGTCACATTTTACACCGCCAAATTATTTCAACTACTCTCTTCAAGTGCGCATGCGTTAGAATTCCCATTTGGAGCCGACGTTCCGGGCCCGGTCTCGAGACGCTTGTGGCAAACACTTCCAAATCGAGCAAGAAGAATTAGCTTTTCTTATTGATGAAATAGAAAAGACATCTGGAAATAATGCATGTTAGATTTCTGTTTATTAGCGTTGGAAAAGTAGCTATGAAGTGGATCTAGTTAATAATTTCCTAGTTAATGTTAGGTTCCTAGCCTAAATGGCCATGTACCTTCTGTTCCTAAGAAATTTTTCTACACCTAACTTTAGTTGAGATTAACATAATGATTTCAAAACATAAGGTTATTTAAACACAAAAGATTAAGAAAATATTTTGCTTAGGTTAAAGTGCTCCCAACGAGAGTTCTTTGCATGAGATTTAATAAAAATTTGAATACACATTACAAACAAAAATGCAAAAAAAAAAAAAAAAAATTAAATTACAGTTATATACATAGTAACAGTATTGATATAACTATATAAAGACAAAATATATTTTTTTATTCTATTATATATGCATATATATAAATACAATTTCTTTCCTTTTCTGTATTTTATTTTATTTTAAGTATAAGAAAAAGAAATTATTCATTTCTACTTTTTGGGAACGAATAGAATTTTTGGGAGGCGTTTGAATGTGGTTTAGCCCGCAGAACCGCCCTTGGTCTGTGGAAATTGGAAAGTTCATAGGGACTGTAGTTTTCAATTGCTTGAATTTCAGAGTTATCAATTTCATAAAGATTGTAAAAGTAGCTATGATATGTACTTTTAAATCAACTTTGTTTATTTTCATTATAGTAAATTTTAAAAATGAAATATTATAAACTGTTTTGTGTTACCTTGTTCAATTATATTATATACTACGATTTTGAAATAAGACAGAATAATAAGAATATTTATTTTCAACTTATTTCATGAAAAAAAAATACTCTATAAGGGTATGATTAATAAGCATACGATACCAGCATACTAAAATATTGCGTCTGATAAGAAATTAAACATTTTAAATTTGAAAAACTATATATATCTTTGAAAAAAATAGGGTTTGTAGTAAAACTTCAGCGGAAAAACATAAAAGCATTTCAATAACCAAACGAATGATAACAATACATTACAACACACTACAATACAGATGACATCAATGCTCTTAGAGGACTCATTTTATGCTCACGAAATTTATTTGAGAAGAATATTGTCCTGAGCAACGTAAATGACATTATTTTTGACAAAAAAAGAATAAAAGTAATAAAATATCAAAAGAATGAATAAATATCCTGAAGGCGATATAAAATATGTAACTGAAGTTATAGTATTGATGTTCGAGAAGAAATGCTTGAGAGAGAATATCAGGAAGTAAATTGAGAATCAATTAGATATGCTCAACGTGGCTAGTCTAGAAATTGTGTGATTGAACGACTTTCTTTCTCTGTATGACTAATCACCTTGTTGTCACTAAGATGGGATACGCAGTGCAATACCGTCTCCAAACAGCTTTCTAATACAGCCATTCCAAACTATTCAACCGCAAGATTCTGTTGAACATATAATTCACCTTGACGCATTTCTCATTTGATGTTGAATGCTGTTTTCGGAAAATTCAAATTTCTCGTAAATTCATTTCCACACTTTTACCATTTTAAATGTAATTGGATCTTGGAAATGTAAAGGACAATTACACATTAGTGAAAGAAACTTTTGTTGGTTTGCCATTTGGTCCCCAAAAGGAATTAAAACTGAACATATTTTTAGAGATGATGTATTTTGGGAGACACAAATGAAAACTAAATTAAATAATTTTTATTTTGACTGTCTTTTGCCAGAACTAATCGATCCACGTTTTCCTAGATCAATGGACATACGAAATCCCACTTATATAATTGAGGAGCAAACAAAAAAAAGACAAAAAAAAGATGAAAAATTAAAATCCAAAAAATAAAAGTTTAACTATACGAATTTGTATGTTTGTGTTTGTATATAGTTTTTGTGTGTTTATATATATATATTTAGTTTTTGTTTTTTCTTCATGAAATGTGAATTGCTCAAGCATTTCTTTATTTTATTAACAGATTTATTTTAATTACTATTTTACATCATATATATTTCAAGGTACTAACTAAATTTCCCATGTGCTCATGAAATTGTATTATATTTTACTCGTATTACTATGAAATTATAATTTTTCTCGTATGCTATAAGTTGTATTTCCATTTGATTATTTGTTGACAAATAAACCTAATTTATGAAATTGTATTATATTTTACTCGTATTACTATGAAATTATATTTTTCTCGTATGCTATAAGTTGCATTAGCATTTGATTATTTGTTGACAAATAAACCTAATTTATGAAATTGTATTATATTTTACTCGTATTACTATGAAATTATATTTTTCTCGTATGCTATAAGTTGCATTTGCATTTGATTATTTGTTGACAAATATAAACCTAATTTATATTTCTCGCAATTTTTTACTAAACTTATTTTAATCTAATTTACCTGTGTTTTTTACATGGCATATTTAGTGCTAATCTAATTTTGTTTTTATCAAGCCAGGGGAAAATATCTAATAAAATAATTGAAGAGTTTTAAAATCTTCAGAATTAAAATATATTTCACAACACATTTTACACCAGAATATTAACTTTTTAAAAAACGTGTACTTCTAATTATAACTTAGTTAATTTCATTTATATAGAGGAATAAAGTTAGGGACTTGTGAGATGAAAGATAAGAGATGAATCTCTCTTTCAAGCTCTAAGTAATTCTAATTATATAAAAATAGATGTAATGATTATTATATAAATAATTATTATATATATATATATATATATATATATATATATATATATATATATATATATAGATAAATAGATAGATAGATAGATAGATATAAATAGATAGATAGATAATCGTATTATTTTCATAAAAATATATATTGTAACTGAAATTATCTATATAATTTATCATTTCATCTAGTTTTATATAATTAGAATACGTATATGTGTGTGTGTTAGTTTTAAAAAAAAACTTGAAAAAAATTAAATATTTTTATATTGAGTTAGTTTTGAAAATAATAGTTTTTAATTATTTGTTGCATTCAATGGATCAAGTCTCGTAAAATCAAATTCAACCAAGGCACTTAAAAAAATATTTTTAATCATTCATATAGTATTTTAGGTTTGATTTGAATTCTGATAATCATTTTTGACCATTTAATTAGTAACTGTAAAATCACTCAACATCCGCAATTTGTCTTCATATTTTTTAGTGCGAATAATAAAAGCCGAACTCTAAAATATAAATAAATAATATTTTCTTTAGAATCACTGGCAGCTAATTTTCTATAAGACAGTAACACGTATTTCCGGTGTCAGTCATCTGTTAGGAGCAAATTTAAAACTCGCTTTTTGGCTGTTTTTATGGCGTTAGTGCTTTAATTTTTCACGATATAACGCGCCAAATCTGGCAGACTCGCTAACTTCGAAGGATTGATTGACAAGCAATTTCAACCAATAATATTGTTTTGGATACTCCCCTCGACAAGCTTTGAGAACTAACACCAGATGGGGCGACAAGACAACGGGAGTTCTCACATAGGTCTGGAAG
>JAJQOW010002386.1:0-18379 GCA_037975125.1 Latrodectus hesperus | reverse complement strand
TGCTAAATTGTTGTTGTTGTCTTGTGCCAGCCAGGCGGACAATATGGGGTGCGCTTCTCCACTTTTCCAACTGAACCATATTTTTGTGTGGAGTCCGACTTCCTCAGTACACACATGCCATAGGGACCCGTTTATAGGGTAGACAACCATTCACACCTCATTCATACAAGGAAAGGACAAAGACAGGATAGACAGAGAGAGGAAATACACCCATGCCCGAACTGGGATTCGAACCCAGGACCTCCCTATCCGCAGCCAGGCACTCTGACCACTACACAGAGTAGGCGGCAAATGCTAAATTAATGTAAAATTATCATAGCGATACGTATTACCATGGCGCCAATCGATAGAGAAAGAATGCCTTTATGTACTACACATTGAATCTAAATTGAACTTTGAAGACTTTTTTAAGGAACTGTTTTAGACATGGAG
Source organism: Latrodectus hesperus (assembly GCA_037975125.1). Classification (NCBI taxonomy): domain Eukaryota; kingdom Metazoa; phylum Arthropoda; class Arachnida; order Araneae; family Theridiidae; genus Latrodectus; species Latrodectus hesperus. Next base: position 17,947 of record JAJQOW010002386.1, on the reverse strand, counting down.
AAAGATTTTTGTCATGAAAATATTAAAATTTATGATACGTATTTATTGACATCTTGTTCTTAGAAGTATATTTTTATATTATTTTATAGCAATGATATATTATCAATTTAATGTTTGAGCTTGGGAATCAAATGAATCACAAACGTTCTCTCATTTAATTTACAACGGAAATTATCGTCTGACTTTGGCTCATTATTTGATTGACTAAGATTGAGTATTTTTGTTCTTTTATTTTTACTATTTAAATTCTTAATTTGTTAATTTTATTTCTTTATTATGGATTCAAAATGATTGAAGCTGAGACTGAAATGATTTACACGGTTTGCGATTTACGCATTCCAAAAATAAATACTTCAAGATTATTGACTTTCGAAGATTCTATTCCACAACTAATCCAGTTAGCTGCGGAAAATGGTATAACGAAGTTCTTCATTTTCCTGTCTCCCACTGATGGTACTGCATCTATTCCAAAGAAACCTTATAATTTAAAGCAAGAAATAATTCAACTTGTAAAGAATCACAAGAAAATAATACAAATTCAACACACCCGTCAAGGTAAGCTTCTATTCGAAACTAATTGCCCAGATACTGCTGTTGAAATAAGCAAGATAAACAATATTCTTGGAGTTCCTGTTAACTCCAGTTTTCAACCTGAATACATTTCTACAAGATTTCTTATAAAAGAAATAAATGTAGATTTACCTTTATATCTTGTTGCTGAAGAAATTGCGCAAAATGGCTTAACGATATTAAGCTTACAAAGATTTACAAAAAAGAATTCTGAAGAATTGAGCGAAAATATTTTAGTGAGTGTCATTGGACATCATTTACCTCAAACTATCAATTTATTCTATTCCATCATTCCAATTTCTCCTTTTATTGACAACGTTCGTCAATGTGGAAAATGCTATAAATTCACTCACCCTACGAAAAAATGTACACAAGAAGTCTCCCTATGTAAAAACTGTGGAACATTCCATAAAGACTCTCCCTGTACCAATGAAACACCTAAATGTATAAACTGTCAGGGAAATCATGCAGCTAATGACATTTCCTGCCCTACGAGGCTTGAAGAAAAAAATTCTTACAATTTAAAAGCTTGAACCACCTTCCATTTATTGAAGCGAGAAGGCGTTATAATAAATCTTTAAAAACCAGTTACTCCAGTGTAACCAAAAGTCATATTCCTTTCGTGCCGAATCAAAATGAAATAACTGATATTGTTAAAAAAGCAGTGACTGAAATGGCTTCTATTTTTGAAGCAAAATTACTTGCGATACAGGCTAGACAAGATCAAATGATTCAACAATTTTTCTCATTTATGACAGAATGTATGCGAACATGTTCGAATCCAGCTAGATCAGTTTCTGGATCTCCTCCAAGAAAGAGTCGTGCAAGATCTATCCAGTCAAGAAAGAAAAGTCCAAAAAATTCTGTGAATCAGCAAATAATATCTCCCGAACAACCTATTATGAAATCTCCTCAACCAAATATTAAACATGCAGAACCTAACATTATAGAAAGAATTGAACCAGGAAGAAGTCGTAAAAAACATTCATAAATTTTTTTAATATTCTTTTACTACGAGCGCACCTTTTTTTTGATTTTCAATAACTGTTCAGGTTTTTCGTTTATATTTAATGTTCAATTTAATTTCTTGGAATGCAAGAAGCATTCTATCTAAGCGCCCGTATGTAAAACTTCCGTACTTCCAATCTTCCGATGTCCTAGCAATTCAAGAAACGTTTCTTAAAAATTCCGACTTATTTCAAATTTGTAATAAAACAATAATTAGATTAGATAGACAAGATGGCCATGGTGGAGGACTTCTTTTTGCTGTTGATAAATCTCTACCTGTGCAAGTTTTAAATATATCCAGCTCAGAAGATAACGATACAGAAATTTTAGCTATAAAAATTACTATATCCAAATCATCTCTTACTTTAGTAAATGTATACGTTCCACACGGTAAATTTTCAAGTTCTTTGTTTCATAGCATCTTATCTAATATTTATCCTCCCTTCATAATAATTGGAGACTTTAATATACGAAGTTCGGCGCTTGGTAGTTATTCAAACTCTCCCGATTCTTCAGAATTCCTCGATTGGATACTGGATAGCAACATCTGTCTTTTAAATACCTCTCAGCCTACTCACTTCGGACTCCACCATAGACCATCCCTTATCGATTATAATTTTGTATCTCCTGATATTTTTCCTTTTTGTACTTTCTCAGTCAGTTCAGATAGTTATGGTAGTGACCATGTCCCTGTCCAAACAAGTGTTAAAATCTACAATAACGATTATTCGAAAGGTACTTCCCGCAATAGAATTTTATGGTCTGGCTTCTTCAATTCAATGAACACTGAAATTGCTAATAACGGACTAGTTTCTGTAGATCAATTCCAAATATTATGCAAAAACCATCTTGATAAATTCAGGAAAAATCAAATCTTTCCGTTAAAGTCATATCCTCCATGGTGGACATCGGAATGTTGTTATCTTTTGGGAAAAAAAGAAAACTTTGGAGGAAAGCGAAAAGTTCTCTTAATCAGACTCTGTGGATACAGTACAAACGAATTTCTGCAAATCTTCATCAGCTTCTTCTAACCCTTTCCAGAAATTTCTGGGATAAAACTATAACAAACGCTGGAATATCTAAGGACATTTATTCTATTCTTAAAAAGCTTAAAAATAGATCTACTGACTCACCAACTCATCATCTACTAATTTCTAGCGAAACTTCAATTATTTCGGACCCTGTTTTTCAGGCTAACTTATTTGCCAAATTTTATTCTCGTCAATCGGCAACTGAAGTATTACCTCTTGATTTAAGTTCAAACTTTGATTTAGAATATAACTCTGCATTCTCGCTCTCAGAACTCCAGTTGGCGATTTCTAAATGCAAAAATACTTCAGCTGGTCCTGATTTAATATCTGCTAAAATTTTGAAGGGTCTATCAAATATAGCTTTACGATCCCTTTTGTCACTCATAAATAACTCTTGGTTAAGCGGTATTGTTCCCCCGTCTTGGAAAAAATCCATCATAATTCCTATAATAAAACCTGGGAAAGATACTACTTCAGTGAATTCTTATCGCCCAATATCTCTTACAAGCGTTCTATGTAAGGTCATGGAACGCATGATATTAAATCGTCTAATAAATCACATCTCCCTTTCTAAATATTTTCATCAAAATCATCATGGATTTATGCCTCATAGAGGTTGCGATAGTGTTCTTTCTATGCTTCATCATCATATTATTGCTTTACGCTCACAGAGAAAATATATCATATGCGCAACTGTAGACATATCTCAAGCTTATGATTCAGTGTGGCCAGACGGTCTTATTTATAAGCTCCTCCAATTTGATATCAGAGGAAATGCTGCTCATTGGATATTGGATTCTTTATCGGATAGAAGTTTTAAAGTGAAATGGCGTGGAACTTTATCTCAACCCACTTTCTCTAATAGAGGTGTTCCTCAAGGCAGTGTTCTTTCTCCCTTTCTTTTTATGATTTATATGTCAGATATTTACGAAGTTCTCTCTCCTAACATAAAGTGTTTTATTTATGCTGATGACATAATCCTTTTGGCTGCTCATACATCACAAGAAAGTCTACAGCAAAAAATGCAGACTGCAATCATAAAACTTGAACAATGGTGTGATGAATGGAAACTAAAAATTGATTCCTCAAAATGTTCAGTCATTGATTTCTCTCGCAAAAAATATCCTGTAAATTTTGAACTAACTATCAACCAATTACCTATTTCTTGGTCTAAGCACATAAAAATTCTGGGCCTCTATTTTACTAATAACTTAACCTTCAAGTATAATTTTCAAATGAAAAAAAAATCTATCCAGAAGAAAATTAATGTTTTAAAAGCAATTGCAGGTAACAGATGGGGAGCAAAAACTAATCACTTACTTCAAATTGTTCAGTCCTTCATTACAAGTAGCCTCGATTATGGATGTCATGTATTTACATCTGCGAGCTTATCAGACCGAAAAATCTTGGATCCGATATATCACTCAGTTCTTAGAATTGCTACAGGTCTTCCTCGCTGGACACCAATTCCACTTCTTCTGAAAGAATCAGGGGTCTTACCTCTTACTGTAAGACAGAACTTTCTCTCTACAAGGATGTACATTAGAAATCTTGCACTTTCTACTAGATCTCCATGTGGTAGTTTGTGGGAATCAATGCCATGCAGCCATATCTCGGGTGCTCTTCCTCTATCTTTGCGAGTGAAAAAATGGCTTGAAGAAAATGGAATTCAAGAATCACATATTTTAAGAGTTCCTGCAAAACCTACTTCTGTTAATAATAATTTTAAAATATTTCTTAGAAAATATACTTTTCAGACTAAAAATCTTCCAACAAATACTATCAATGACCTCTTTGAAATGCATAGAACTTCTGAATGGTCCAATCACATATTATTATTTACTGATGCATCTAAAATAGAAAATAAACTTGGAATCGCTGTTTATGACAGCAGTAATAACACCTTTGTTTCCGGGCAAATCAATAACTCTAATTCCATCTTTACAGCTGAGGCTTTGGCTTTATATCTGGCGGTGACTAAATTCTGTATTTCTCCCTCCAACTATATCATATTATCAGACTCCTTATCCTGTCTAAAAAGTTTGGAAACTCTCTCAACTTCTTCCCCAACCATCATTCAACACATCGGATCAGCTTTAGGAAATGCAACTAAGATTTGCAAATCTATTCAATTAGTTTGGATTCCTGGTCATTCCGGAATTGCAGGGAACGAAAAAGTAGATACTCTTGCAAAATCGGCCATTAATAAAAGTTATATTCTGCACTCAATTTCACCTGAAGACCTTATCCAAAATATAAGAAACATTTTTATCAATTATAATAACAACGAATGGAATAATAGTAAATATGCCTCTAACTTTTCGCACATGTCTTCTATCACGAAAATTCACCGCAATTATATTAACTCTCGCCTTGAAGAAGTGTGGCTAGCTAGAGTTAGAACTAGATCTTTTCCGACAAATGCTAAATTACACAAATTTAAACTTTCTTCAACGGATAAATGCTCTTGTGGAGAAAGAGAAACCATTGATCACATAATGTTATCGTGTCCTCGATATGATCAAGCAAGAAATTCCTTAAGAGAAAAACTTGGAATTGGAGCTCTTTCTTTCTCTTGGATTTTAGATTTGTCAACAAGTCCTAAAGAGAAAATTGACGCAACAATTTCTTTTTTAAAACAAATTAATAGATTCTAATTTTTCTTTCTTGTGTTTGTATTTCCAAGCGGCCTTATTTCCCCTTCATTTGTCAATCATACACCGTTCTTATCTTTTCTTTTTTATTGTCTTTTTTTCAAAATCATCAATTCATCAACTTTTGTTTAGATTTCAAATAAAAACTCAATCTTACTCAATGCGAGCTATAAGCCTATGAGCATAAAGCTCCAAAACAGTTTTTTGTCATAACCTAACCTAACCTTAATTTACAACCGGTATTCAAGATGTTTACATTTTCAGTAAAGTGACGTCATCTTTATTGAAAATATCTTAAATTCTATTTAACAGTTATTTAAGTGCATTATATACTGAGGAATAATGATATTTGTGAAATTTTACACAAGGGGAGTAACCTTTTTAAAATGTTGCCCTTTCCTAAAAAAATAAAAGATTTTTGTATCACCAAAATTTTTTTTTAAAAACATTTCTATCTATAGAACATCATTTACACTAATCATATAAAAAATCATGCAAATTGCTCATAAATAATTTTGAGTCATTAGCAAATAAGCAACTTTCAATTCTACTGCTACAAATTTTAAATTTTTTTTTAAAAATAGAACCATATCATTTCTTTCAATCTCAACCAAGTTATTTTATTGGAATATCTTTCTCCTTAAAACATCCTTAATTTCATAAGTTACAGAATCATAAAGAATTAATTAAACCCACACTGTGTGAATCTACAAATTCAAGCATCTTTATTAATATTAATGTATTCTAGAAAAGTAAACTAACCATTATATTTATTAAACTTTTATTAATTAATAATGTTTTCAAAGCGTCAATGTAATAGTCATAATGACTTTAATTTTTTGTATTTTGTGTTATTTTGAATACATAGGCTGCAATGACCGTTCATGGAATTATTGGTGGACCTATGTTTGGAATTTTTACCTTGGGGATGTTTTTTCCATGTGCAAATTCATGGGTAAGATTTTTAAAAAATGCCAAAATTGGGGAAATATCCAATTGTGCACTGTCAAACTTGTCTAATGCTTATTGTATGAGTAGTTGATATGTATATGAAGATATAGTAAAAGTAAAAAATTCTCTTAATGAATAATTAATGTTAAAATATCATTCAATAGTTTTGGAATGCTATATTCATTTAAAGAAAACTTAAAATGTTTTATTAATTACTGTATTCCTGGGCACAGATGTCGTATAATCCAAGATGCAAAATTCTGAATTGTTTTGGGAATGAAGAAATATTGCCAAGTTGACATATTGTGGCGTGCGGGATGACGTATATTCTAGGGTTGCCAAAATGGAATTTTTTGCATAATTTTTATAGGTGTCCATTTCTATGACGTGATAAAAACAAGGTTGTCAAATACTTATGAGAATCCGCCAAAAAATCACGAAACTCAGAATTTGGCGTCCTGGATTATACGGCATCAGTGCTGTATTCTTGTTACCAAATAGGATAAGTAGCCATCACCTTCGCTTATTATAGCACTGAATTGGTTTTTCCTAAGAGCAGCCGGGCATTAGGAAGAAATGTTGCCAAATAATTAGATTCTTGTTACAAATTTACGTTCCCTAAAATGTTTGGTAAGCTCTTACTTAAGTGAACTTCAGTAAGCAATGAGTAGTGATTTTTGTTGTGACTTCTTAGCGCTGGTTAATTAGCGAGCTGAGATCAATTCCATATTTTCCACCGCGGAAGACAAGCGTAGTGCATCACGCGTTCTTCTTGACTAAAAATTTTACTTCAAGGTTCGCATGAACCTCTGCAGATACCTTACATTGCTTCTAGATATCTACATGAATATATAACATAGAAATATCTAGGGTGTAAATATTAATGCAAATATCCAAGAAAACGTTAAATTGGAAACTAGAGCATTTAACATTCCCCTATTGCCTCAGAAATGCTCTTGTGAACAATTTTCTTTCATTTTGTAGTTGTTCATTTTATTATTTGTATGTATATATTTAGCTTCACGCCGCTTCCTGTAAGCTCAACAAAGTTAAGCATCATTTGCCGCGGGCAGTGGTTGGGAGGGTGACCACGGTGTATTCTCCTTCATTGGGTTGCTGGAACTCCGTGGGTTGGGGACGTTAATCTGTGACGTCCAAAGTCCTTCCGCTGGTGTGGCGTGGATGTGGAGAGGAGGGCGCCAGCTCAGGTGTGGCCTCGTCACCTGACCGTGGTTCAAAACTACGAGGCACCTTAATAAGAGCAAAGTCGTACTTTCACCTTCGTGGTGCTCTGATCCAAACGAAAGATGCTCTCTATTGGCTTAATTCGCACTGCCAAAGGCATAGCGAGCTTGGCTTGTCCAAGTGTCATAAGAAAACAACAACAACAACAAGTTTATTTTCTGAAGTGTTGAAATATTATGGCGATATCGTTATTTTACTATAGTAATATTTTCATTTCATACTAAGTGTAAATAAAATTCTTCAGTAACGAAAATAACAATATTCATTTCCAAGTAAACGAAATTCCTAGTTTATAATAAATAAATAAGATTACGTGTCTTTCAATTCTCTTAGAGTAATTCATCAACCTACCGAGATGTTTGTTAGTAATTTGTTAAAGTTTCTTATTAATGAATTAGTAGATACTTTGTTAATTTGCTGAAATGATTGTATTACGATAGTTAAATTAGACAATTAAGAATTGTGTATTCTTCCTTCATTCGTCTAAAGTAAAAAAAAAATAAATATGTCTCTTTCACCACAAATACTAAACTATAATTGATAAGAATCAAATTATTTTAATTACTTTATTCAATTTCTAACTGTAACTTTTTTATGAAATTCCTAAGAAATATATTCGTAATTGAAATTTTTAAACAATGATTTTTGGGGACGTAATCTTAAAAAAGACGCGTACATTTTTCAATGTTTCATTTGGTAAAAAGTTCGAAAATGCCTTAGTCAAATAAACAAAGTATACATTATAAAAAAAGTTCCAAAATGAAATGAATAATATTTGATTAATTTAATATACACGGAGAGGAAAATGCCAATTCCCGGAAGCCAATCAGAATTGAAGAGGATGCAAGTCGCGGCAGAGGTAGATGGAATCACCGAACATCACGCATTCCGAGGTGGAAGCATTATGGTGTAGGCAGGGATTTCATTAGGATACAGCACCGACCTGCACATCTTTAAACTGGGCTCTATGCCGGGTGTCCAGTATCGAGATGAAGTCCTAGAACCGTAGTGAGATTTTTCGCTGCAGCAGTTGGCCCAACTTTTGTTTTAATGGACGATAACGCACGTCCCCATAGAGCTGACATCGTCAATGACTCCCTGGAGAGTGAAGGGGTTGCGCGTATGGAGTGGGCAGCATATTCTCCCGACCTTAATCCCATTGAAAACCTTCGGGATGCTCTCGGCCGTGCTGTATCTTCACGTTTACCACCTACAGCCACTCTTATTGAGCTGGAAACTGATCTACAAGAAGAATGGCTATTGATTAGTTCTGACCATCATAACGATAATTAATTTGTATCTTTACCAGAGTTACTTGGAGTGTTAGGATAATCTATCTTCACAATTTTATAGCAATATTTAACTCATGTCATCGCCCATAGTGAAAATTTTGTAAATGTTTTGTTGTTGATGTTATTTTTCTGTCAAATTATTAATTAATTTCAAATATTAGAGACCTATTGAAATTCAATTTTGTTATCAAATTTCGTGACAATTCTGTTACACCAGATGTATTACGTGATGGAGCTATACCTGATAACCTAAGGTACAGACCAGGTGTTCCATTGCGTATGTCTATGTCTGCGGTGGTTGACCACCTAATTGAAAGCGTGGTCACTTTAAACTTTGTTTACAGATGAGGGGGGATGACAAACCTTATTAAAGTCCTTTTTTCATTTTATGCTGTTTATTTTCACTTTATACATAATTCTGTTTAAAACTTCAGTTTGTCATAATCTGATAATTTACCAAAATTTAATATTGTTTTCTTTTTTGTATATTATTATTATTTTTTTTTATGCATAAATATATATGCTATTTTCTTGCCAGAAATTTTGTGTCAATGAAAGCAGTATTTGTTGATTTTTTTTTGCATTTTACATCTTCGTGCTTATATTTTAATAGTGAGTTTATTACTTGGATTATAATCATCTTTAATTTCTGCAATTATACAACTCGAAATGTGTGCCCTGGGAAGATATAAATTGTATTAAAAAATTAAGAGTTTTTTTTTTATTTATCATAGATTTAAATTTTTTGAATAAATTTTCCAACAAATATTTTAAATGAATTGCCTGAATAAAATTATAAAATAAAACTAAATTTTAGTTTCTTAAAAAATATAATTGGGTGATTTGATAAATATAGAAATTGTCTCTGATAAGATCTTTACATTTTTCAAGAAAAAAAATGTAAGTAATTATGCAAATATTTAAATGCATGATGGAGAAATACTTTTAGTAAAATTATATGCAGTGAAAATGTTGAATTTGCTACATTAAACCATAACATAGAAATTAAGGATTGGAGCAACAACTGTCATTAAAAAATCTGTTTTAAAAATGAAAGAATTAATGAGAAATAAAAATTGCATTGCAAAAAGCATTTTTAATAGCTTACTTTCTTCGAAGATAATGTAAGGATAATTTAATACGTAAAATGTTCATTCTAAATATTGTCTTCAAAGAATATGAATAAATTGACATGCTAATAAATTTTAAAATTCATTTTAATTTCTTAAGAGATGATCTCTTAACAGTATAGTTAATTCTCTTACACACCAATTAGATACAGTGTATAAATACTTAAATTGAAAAGGAAAACAAATTATTACCTGAATTTTGGAAAAATTATAAAGAATAATTTAATGCTATTTATTATAATAACAAATAACGTCGAGGCTTATATTCACAAATTATTAGCATTTATTTTAATTTTAATAAAATACATTTTTGGTTTTAATTAAATATGTTAACATATCAATAAAATTTCTTAATTATGTTTGTTTTTAATGTATTTTTTTTTTATAAAACTTACAACCATTTTAAAAAACTGACCTCCAATATTTGTTTTTTATTTGATACTTATTTATCATTCGTTTATATATAAACGTAGATTATTTTATTCTCATTCTAATTTGCACACACACAGTAATTTGTCATTCATTTATATAGGTAAATTATTTCATTTTTATTAATTTGCGCACAGATGCACGCATTAACACTATTTCTTGATTGCATTTGACTTTCATTAAAATAAATATTGAAAAAAATTGTTGTGTTGTTACTTATTACACTTGGATAAGCCAAGCTCACTCTGTCGACGGCTATTCGAATTTAAGTCAGTAGGGTGCGTCTTTCGTTTAACCAGAGCATCAAGAATGTGAAAATACGATTTTGCTCTCAACTCCTCGGATAGATGCCGCCACCAGATAATCCACACCCCCAATTTTGGCATTGATCTAGAAAGAGGAAACTTTCTTCGGACCATTACATCCATGTAACTGCTCAACGACCGACCACGGCATCCTTGTATCCACAAATTTTACGAGCAAGTATATCGTATGTACTCGGTGGGTCTTTGGAATTGAACCCCGCCCTACTGGATGGAAGGCGGATGCCCTAACCATTAGGCGCCACGGCTCTGAAAGAAAAACTACATTAGCATGATGAATATTTCCTTAGCAATTATAAAATGATGTTATAATAACAATATATTAAAATAATGTTTAATAATGATTTGTACCTCTGACAATCATTTCTTTTATAATTGCCACTAAATAAGTCTGTTAATTTGCTACTTATACAAATAAATACTTAAACAAAGTTTACAAACATTTATCATGTAACAATCAATGCATTATGTATTTTTATGTAACATTTTATGTGTTTTCCCCACATTCAGGGAGCAGCTATTGGTTTGCTAAGTGGCTTCCTGGTATCTATGTGGCTAGGCATTGGCAGTTTCATAAATCAACCCTATATCGAAGAATGTCCTATGTCCTACAGTGGATGCACAGAACTGTATTATAATGTTACACACGTCAATCTTACTGGATTCCAGTATAAGCCACGAGTTGAAATGAATAAGTAAATTTTTTTTGAAAATATTTTTTTTTCAAACCGTAATGTTTTAAATAATCAAATTTTATTTGAATGTATATTGTCCTATTTTTCAGTTTTGATTTGTGGTACCCATATCAACTGTCTTATTTGTGGCTATCTGCTATCGGTTTTGCAGTTGTTATAGTTACCGGATTAGCAGTTAGCATTCTTACAGGTAAGTCGTTTACTCAAATGGAAGAATTTTCTTGAAATGTATGCTTTACTTTTCATAAGTGTTAAATCTTTGGTACATAGATCCAATAATCTTCAAATCTGCATCCGGCCCATCTCTTCCATCCATTCCTTTGTTGGATGTTAGAGGGTGTGTTAAAAAATTTACTCAAGATCTTTGGCAGGAATCTTGGAACATGCAGGTCACTAATAAATTGCGTGCCATATTTCAATACATCATCACATTAACGCTTTTACCGTTACGAAGTGATGATGTTCGTCTGACTCGCCTTCGTATCGGACACACACGTTTCACACACAGAAATTTGTTCTTAAACGAATTAAACCCATGTTGTGAAACGTGTGATGAACCTTATACTGTGCATCATATTTTAATTTCATGTTCATATTTTAACCATTTACGTATACACTTTTTTAATACAGATATTTTAACTTTACCTGATTTATTAGGGGATCCACCTTACAGAAACCTATTTGCATTTCTAAGAGCAATAGGTTTTTTACAATATATTTGATTTAATTTTAAGTTTTGTTTTTGTATATATATTTGTGTATGTGTCTATATATTTTCAGGGTTTTTAATTACTTTATATACAATTATTTTTATTTTTTTAAGGTTTTAATGTTACTTGTGTTATTAAAAAAATAAATAAATAAAATCGAAATCATAGTTTTGGCGTAGCATGTCCAATTTTGGACCTTGCGCCATAAACCCAACCAACCAACCAACCAATAATCTTCTTTATTGACAAGACATTTAAGTTTTTAAGGTTATTCAGGATATCATTAAGCCAAATTTTCCTTGGCCTATCCCTTGGCATATTGCATATGATAGTGGTGCCAATCCTTGTGCTCGCCGATCATTTTGTATGTGCTCTTTAGCCCGATTAGGTACTATGAACAAAAAATATTTTAAAAATAACCATTCATTTACATTTATTAATTGTTAAAATATGGTAAGCATTTATAGTCATAAGAAATATCTTGCAAGCAGTTATAAAATTATTGAGTTCAAATTCATACTTATACATTGGTCATGTATGTAGTTTAGAACTCAAAGTAATGTCAAAGTTTAAAAGAATGATCAGTGATTTAATGGTAAAAACGTTACGTAAAAACCAAATTGCTGAAATACCGGAGATAGAAAATTTGGGGAAATTTACAATCCTTACGTGAATTGCTCCAAATACAAATACAAAAGTCATTTCATCTCAACTTCTGCTTTTGATCTACTCATTTTTGTGAAAGTGGATTTTCGACCATGAAACATTAAAGACAAAATGTAAATCGAAGATTGCAAATAAAGATTTGAATGACCGTATAAGTTTGGCCTTAACATAAGCACCAGATAAACTGGCGGAAGACAAGCTATGACTGATTTCACATTAATTATCAGGTATTTGTTTCATACTATATAAATATGAATTTTTTACTATATACTTATTAATGAGGCATACCATAATTTAACTGTAAAATTCTGTATTACTTTCCCATTATTTACCAGTTACCATCAAATGATTATATTTTGTAAGCTTTGTAATTTGAGGATTTAAAATAGATTTTTATGTTAGTTTAAATTAAAAAGAATAAAATTATTACTATTTCAATAATGTATTTATGTTGAAGTTTGTGCTAAAAATATGTTTTTCAAATTCAAACTAGATAATTTTTAAAAAGGAAAATTTTTTTATATTTCCGTCAAACAATTCATAAATTAAAAATCTAAAATGAAATAACAGTCAATTTATTTTAAATGAAAAAATACAATAAAACTGATAAAAAATGAATTCTACATTTTAATTTAAAAGAAATTAAATCCAATATTTTTTTACTTATTTAAAGGTGTAAAAATTTTCAAATGTTTACACATGTACCAAAAGAAAGTTAAATAAAAAACAACATCATCCGTTGATGACGGAAAAGCATCTTGTATAGGCCTCGGTTTCAGTTTTTCAGTTCAAAATATGCTCATGATAGGCCAAAAGTTGGGTACTACTGTCATATGAGCTTTGATCCAGTAATAATCCTTTTAATTATGTGTAAAAGGGAATATTCATAGGGTAAATTTCGTTTTTAGCAACTATAGGAGAATTTTATATAGCATAACTTCATCCAAAAATTTTGTGATTTAATGAAATTAATTTTGATTAAGTTTTATAAATGAGTATTGACGTAAATCTTTATTATTTGGTGTAATATCTTCCATCCAAGATATTTTTATACAAAATTTTTCTTTTGTAGAAAATAAATATGTGTAATTAAGATAAAATGTATAAAGATTAATATTAAAGTGTCAATTCAGAGGGAAAAATTCTGAAAAATTGGGGATCGTCTTTAGTGTTTGTGATTATCTTGTTAAAAAGAGGAATTATATCTTTTTCTTTGAAAGCATTGCTAGTTATGAAGTATTGTTCACAGACATAATGCTCAATACTTTTGCAGCGTGTTGTAATATTTATAAAAAACATTTCGATACCTTTAAGGGAAAAAAATAAATTGGGGGAATTTCTAAACTTGTGTCGAATTTCTTGCAGTGTTCTTAGTTAAGTACATAAATTAAATTTTATTGTTTAGAATTTAAAATAGTTCTATTGAAATTTTCAGTGGTTACCAATGAGCTTTTCACAACTTTTTTTATTCATCCCATCTATGAATGTAAATCTTTTTGCTCTTAAAATTTATCTAGATAATCTCAATTATTTTTTCTGTCCTATGTCCAATTGTGGAATGACGGAAATTTATCAAGCTTGAAAATGATTTAAGCTACACTGCTAGAAAAAAGTAGGACACTATGTATTTTTCAAATAATTTGATAACTTCAAATTTTTCAAAATAATTTTACAACAGCACTTTTAAAAACTTATAGGCAATCAGATAACTATATTTCTAATATGAAACATAATTACTTGTTTATTGAAATTGAAAAATAATTACTTGCTTATTACAATTAAAAATTAGCTTCAAACACGCCATACTGACAGGAAAAAGTAGAAGGACAGTTCTAAATATTGAAAACAAAAGTCTTCATGACAAGGAGTTTTTCTGCAATTTGTTTTAATTACTTTAAAGTCTCTATTTGCCATTGAATCATATAAGTCTTGAATTTTAGTTTGACAAAAAATTGTCCGAAACACAATTCAAAGCTTCTCGAAGTTCGATCAAGGATTCATATTGCTTGCCTCTGTCATAAACATGCTAAATAAAATCACTCAATTTTGTAGCACAAGAAAAAATGACTCGGATTCATCAATCAAGAAGTAGGCAAATTTCACTTATCACAACGTTTAATTTATATACAACTATGTACACATTTCCAAAGCACAATATACTTAATTGGTAGCATAATTAATTATATAACACTTATTCGTAACACAATAATACTTTTCTCATATGTAACATAATTTCAATATTGTACGTAGCATTAATCATTTTGTAGCAATTAACATTTTTGTAGCAGACTGGTCATAACAAGACCTTCTTAGTCGGTGGTTCTTTGCACACTGACTTACCACGCCACCTACTGGCGTAAACAGATCGGAGAGAGCATTCTTCACACATGCCGAACAGTTACTGACAATAAATTTTTGGTAATATTGAGGTTTCGACTTTTAGCAGGCTATGGCAAAACTCGAATATTATTTGTTCCAAGCCAATTTTTAATGCCATTGGTCGTATGAATTGATGTTCCATATTGAGGAAATATCCAACTTTGTCCACCTAGCTTAGCGCCATAGGGATGAAGCTCTGAATTTTATTTATTTATTTTATTACATTACATATATTCAGACTTGTATGCTTGATTCTCGAGATCCGCTTCTAAGTCTTCGTCGATAATAGGACAAATACACAATGACAGATGTACAAACACAGAAGAATAAGGAAGAAAACACCCAGGGCCACGGTGGGAATCGAACTCCTACGCTCTCAAGCGATTAGCGGAGTGATACTCTGACCACTCAGCCACGAAGCGCCTCTGAATTTTAAATTTGAATGTAATCTGTATGTTTCTGTCTTCCATGCAGAAGAACTTGATTGGTTTTTTTCACAGTACCCAACAACTATCCAAATCATTAAACTGCCTCATCCTATCTGCCTAGTAGAATAAGTTTCTTTTTGCCGGACAATGCCAATAATATTAATAGCCATCTGGGCCATCTAAATTGACTTTTTTTTTAAACAGAAAAATAAGTTAAGTCCATTTAAGCTCCAAGACATGTGTTCTTTGATGTACTGTAGCAGGTGCTCAATGTGCCTTTTCTTCCCATTTAAGATAGTGCTTTCTTTTCTTGAATTTGAAGGTTTCCGATCTTCTTATGTAGTTGTAAAGTGATCTTCTAGTTACATATGTGATTCCAGAAGGGTATTGTGCTTTCCCAATGCTTCTACACGTTTTTTTATGTTCTTTAAGGATTTTTCTTTGATCACGTAGTGTCAAATTTTTATGTCCACCAGTCTTTTTTTCCCCTCTGACTCTATGGATTTTTCAAGAAGTTAGAACCAGCGTATGGACTGATGAGTAGGTGTCTTGAAGTTTCTCTTACACCTTTGCTCACATCTTTGCATGGCATAATTTGGCCTTTTTAAAATTCACTTAAAAGTTATTCCCTAAGCATTTTAACTGTACGAAAATTGAAGATTTTTTCCACAAAATATATCTTTTGAAAGAAAGCCAGTTTAAAAGAACAATGTTTTTAACATGTTAAACCGCTACAGACTCCAAAATGAGAATATTTTTGCAGGTGTCCTTCTGCTTTTTTCACAGACCAAATATTCTTAAGTACTATTTTATAATATTTTTTTTAAAAGTAGATAAAATTTATTCACTGAAAATAAAATAAAAATTAGATTAATAAAATAAAAAATAAAATTTATTGTAATTGCATTAAATTATAAAGCATAGTTTATAAAATATGAGTTTCTTCTACTTTTTTTCCCACTGTGTAAGACATACTTTTGAATTGATTTGTTCGCATTGTAAAAGTATCAAATAATTGACGTTCTATTCAATTTTAAGCTCTAGTTTTGGCTTTCTGTTGTGTACAATGATTGTGCAAAATATTAGCATATTATGTAGGAGTTTTTAAATAGTTTTTTGTCATTAAAAGTAATGAAAATACTCTTTTTTATGAGGAACTCTAAAGCAGTTTTATTTATCTTTTTGAGACAGATAATGAGAGGTAAATGAAGTTCATTTGAACTAAAAATTGATGTATATACATAATGAAATCTAAGCACCTTTTCTATTAGTGACATGCTTATAGAAAACCTAGTGCCATATAATTTTATGTTCATTTCTTTATATTTGACTGCATATTTTTTAATAGTTCGATCAAACAAGGTATACATGTTTTGAATACTTCAAAATAATAATCTTTTCCATTCAACTGCTTTTACCATTTTTTTAAAACCTATTATTTATATATCGTTTTTTTTATTTAGAAGCAAGATAAGCAATTAAACATTTTTGATGAAACCAAAAAGAAAACAGTCAGTTAAATATGCAAAATACATGTTTCAGCTCATTTTTCATAGAAAAGATGAAAGGTTAGAGTTGGTATATGTGTTATTTCCTTCTAATCATTCACTTTTAGGCTCACCATAGCACAATGATAGGGATGTATTGCTTCGGTGCCTGAGGTCCCAGGTTAAAAATCCGACTCCTGTTGAACACCATGAGATAGTTGTTGCACTTTTGCCATCCGCATGCCCATCTGTCTGGGTGAGTGCTTGAGAGTTTTTCGTATTTCCTCCCTTGGGGCATGAATACGGCCCACAGTCTATCAAAAGTCCTTTTGAAAGTTAATTTACGCAGTAGATTCCACGTTGCTTTTACAACGGTCTTAGACTCTTAAGCTGTCCACTACGCTGTGCCAAGAGCATTAAATTTTCATTAAACCAATATATACCTGCATGTCGCAATGAATATTAGGCATAAGATACTTATGCCTAATATTCATTACGACAGTGGGATAAAAATTGTTGATTCAAGAATTCTCTTTTTTTCTATTACCCGGCAACTTAGGATGTTTCACCACTTTACGGAAAAATTTAGAGAGTAATTTTTTACACTAGGGAGGGGGTGGAAATGAGGGCAATTTATATAGTAGAGCATTCTTTATAAACCGCGGTGTCCTGGTTGGTTAGGACGTCGATCTAATTATCAGAATGTAATGAGTTCGAATCTCGACTTCATTAAAGATTCGTCGTGTTCGTTAATGGTAGCTAAGGTAAACCATGGACGCAATGGCCTCCCAGTGAAATGATACCTTTTGGGATGGCAGGCCAAGTTTTGGAGATATTCTGCTTGGCTCCTGCTTCAAAATCACAAAAACTCCAGCCGTTTTCTTCTATCTAACTGGTTGAGCTCAGCTCAGAGCTAAGTACAGGGTAGCATACTGATGCTATAACAACT
>JAJQOW010002385.1:0-18387 GCA_037975125.1 Latrodectus hesperus | reverse complement strand
AGTTTTGTAAATTCCAAGTGGCATCGTATGTCGCGTGGAATTATTGAATTAAATGGGATAATGTAGATCTAACATGTAGATCTGACATTTAGAACCCCATTCTTTACTGTAAGTTACATTCTTTACTGTAAGTTATCATATTTCTGCTTAAAATTTCTACCATAATAATTCTAATGTATCCATTTAAAAAATTCCAAATGTCAATGTTTTGACTTTACATAAAATTTCTTAAATATTTTCATTCAAACTTCGTATTGTATTGTTAAATCTATAAAAATTGATTTAATTCCATTCTATCAGTTTAAGTACTACACTGCTGGACAATTGCTAAGGACGGATCACAAATTGCAATGTAGCATAACATTAAGCGAGACATGAGTCCTAGTAGGATAAAATATAGTTGCCACACTGTTCAGATATTAGAATAAAAAATATTTATTGTTCTGGAAAGTACAAAATCTGTGAAACATCTGAAAGACAAAAATGTTCATTTGATGCTGCATACGGAAAAATGGAACAATGCATCTAAAAGTCAGCAGGCACCTTGAAGAAAGGTATCAGTACGGGATATGTCCACCGTGGAGTGTCGTGATGCAACATTCTACACGCATCATCATACTTTGCACAACATTATCCAGCAGCTGTTGAGGCAATTTATCCCATTCCTCTGGGAGTGCACGGATGAGGGTGTTCTTGTTTGTCGGAGGATAGTTTCGACCAGCAATTTGCTTTCCCAAGGCATCTCACACATTTTCAATGGGGTTTAGATCTGGAGAACGTGATGGTCATACGAGGCGTTGAATACACTTGCTGTCTAGACAATCATGAACAGCGAGTGTTCGATGACATGTTGCGTTGTCGTCCATAAAAACAAATTTATCACCGACAGCACCACGGAAAAGACGAGCATGAGGAAGTAGAACTTCATTAATGTATCTTTGGCCCGTCACAGTCCCATTCACAACCACATGTAAGGGCGTGCAGCCATTGATCATGATGCCGGCTCATACCATGACACTGCATGTCGGACATCGGTCCCTTTCCTGGATATTTTCTGGACGATAAGCAGTACCACTCTCGCGCCAGATCAGTTGGCGTCTACAATCCGATGACAGATTGGACCTACTCTCATCTGAGAATAGTACGCATGCCCAGTCCTGTTCACTCCAATTGAGATACTCACGACACCATTGCAAACGAGCAGTACGGTGCTGTCTGGTCAATGAGACACACACAACAGGTCTGCGGGCGTATAGTCGTCCTCCCCTCAAACGTCTGGCAACAGATTTTAGGAAAATCTACTTTCCTGAGGCAGCAAGAAACTGATTTGCCACCTACTGAGCTGTGGTGCGCCTGCTCCTTTTCGCTGATAGGACGATATATTTCTTCTGCAGGCGTCGTACTTCTAACACGACCTACCCCGTGCCGCCTACTACACATTCCAGTAGTTTTAAATGACTTCCACAGCCGTGAAACAACGCTGTGAGCGATGTCGAACTCACTGGCAACATCTTATTTTTCGTCCTTCTTCGATCTTTCCAATAATTCGGCCACGCATAAAATCATCTTAGTGATGTCGGGAAGACATGCCAAAAATTTTAAGTTCGTCTATTAAATTTTTCCTGTAAAACTTTGACTTGAAACAACAACTGTCCACACGCGTCAAAACCTTTGAAGCTCTTATGATCGCTATCACGTGATTAACATATGCGGAAAAAAAATTTGCATACACATACTTCTTACTATATCCGGCACTTATTCTAATTTTCCTTCCTTTCATTTTGTGGTTGCTATGGATGATAGTTTTAATTGTCCTTAGCAATTGTCCAGCAGTGTATAATCTATAGAATAAGCGAAACGTTTTTCTATCATTTAAGTACCTTTGTTAAATTTTTTAAACTCTAGAATATTTTTTTCGTTATTTATCACTTCGGCTATAAAAACAAATTTTTTTTGTAATTGTTATTTGCATCAATTAGTTATAAAATGGCTCTTTTTTAAAACTACATTGTCTATTTAAAACAAATGTGATTATGTACATGTTTTGGTGTCGAGATAACTTTCTATATGGAATTCAAAATTAGCAACTGTTGAACAACGGAAGATGTATATAGCACTTCCGTTTTAGTAAGCGTACATCAGTGTGAGGAAGTGATGTTGAGTTTTCGAATTCTCTTTTTCGAAATAAGTTGATAGAAGTGACGGATGTTGCCAAACCTTAATACATTTTAGGTATTCGCAACACAATATCAAAATTGTATATGCATTCCGTCCTAAATATTTTGTTGTCTTTAAACTTTTAGTTCTTAATAAAATATTTATCACACAAATATGAGCAAACATTTCTTTCATCTGGGAAAAATATTTAGATGGAAAAATTCTTAATATCTCCTTCCATGAGAAAGAAGTATTTGCACATACATTTTTTTCTCATGGGAAAAACTCCATGTAGAAGTAATCTTGTTTTATGATATTTATCTTTTAGTTATTTACAGTAATTTTTTAGATAAATATCTTTTAGTTGTTTTCTATAACTTATCTTAAAAATAAAAAAACAAGTACAAAAGATCCAACTATTGCACAAAATTCTATTTTCTGCAAATCTTTACGTCAATCGGATTTGAAATATGAATTACATATGCTCCGCTTTCTTAAAAGTATAATGCATCTAAATTAATTTTTTAATTTGTAATTTTATAATTCGGATTCCTGTAGCAGAAATAAATCTATTATATAACCGAGCTAGGATATAGTTACTTCCGGCCTTAAGTTTAACAGTTTATGAATATTTATAGCGATTCGCGGAATGTATTATATTTTATAGAACTAGTCATACTTTCATTTAAAAAAATGAATGCAGATTAGGAGATCAACCAATGCCATCATTTATTATATATTCATGATGCATACTTCTTAAGCAACCCATTTATCAGAGTTAATTCTAAATAATTTGGCATTATATAAATTCATTTTTATGAGGTTAGAGACAAACAAAATAACTTGTGTAATCATTTTATTTTTCTAATACAATTTCGAAAAAACATTAACAAAAAGTTCAACAGCATAACAATCAAATACTTCAGCATATCAATAAGGACCTGCTTAGACCTGTAAATAAATATCAAAAATGAACATGCATGTTAAAAAATATTTCATAAAGCGAAAGATCATTTGAAAATGTAGGAAATCAATGAACTCAAAACAGATATGAAATTCTTTTCTAATTTACTAAATATTGTTACAATATATAACTGATACCCTAGAAGTCTTAAACTATAGTTTCTTGTAGGAAGAGGGATTTAGCTGAATATTTTTAAGAGGTCCAATCAAGAATTTAATTATTAAAACTTTAAGATATCTGTTGCCGCCGTCTTGAAAAAATGTTCGTCTGGTGATACGGTGTGCCAATTATGACAACCTCCTACGCCTTTGTTTCTCTCCTAAAAAATTTGATTCAGAATTGTAGTAGTAGCGTTATAGTTCGTTCAGTGTCGAGCAATGGAGCTCAAATAAATATTTGTTATTGTTTTTTCGACGGAATATTTAAGTCCTACCAATCTCAGTTTCAACTACTCAGTTTGTTTGCCGTTCCACGATTTTTTTGACACTCTGGTTAATTTGTCGATATAGGATTTAAATTCAACTAGTTTTTAAGATAGAATCAAAATGGGAGGAAGGAATCAAAGATAAAAGAATTTTGATAAATACTTGAACAAATTGGTCATTGTATTTGAGCCAGTTCCGCCGCTCATGTGTTAGGTCATGCCTCGTCATATTGAAAAGACCGATATTTATTCCGTTGCTCCAAAAACAATTTAATACTAAATTTATTATTGTATATAAAAGGGATATCTAAAAAATGTCATTAATATTAAGTACTATTCTCCAATACCTTTGCCAAATACAATGAAATCTTCTCTAAAATTCGGCTCTTTTAACGGAGAGAAGAGTATTGAAATCGTGAAATAACTTAAAAATAAATGGAAATCTTTCTAATTTCATGTAATTCAATATTTATTCGCACTCGTAATTTAATATTTTTTAAACACTTCCACAACAGCTTTGTGGTGCATGTAATACTTGGTTCATTATTTTAATGAATTATTCGTAAAAACTAGATGTAATCTTAAGAAAATGTTATTTTATACTAACCAGTAGCCTCTGAGAATTTTAAAAACAGGAAAATTTTTCAATAGTTTGTTTTATATGTGCAAGATTTTCAATGTACAACAAACTTACTATCTAAGAATGCGAAATTCATATCTAGAACACTTACATTTGAATTGAAGAAGTTTTGTTCAAGAATGTAAGGGAAGCTTAGGATGCCCTTTAATCGAATGAGTATAAAAAGAAATTTTTAACACTCATATAGGAAGTTCAATAAAACTTCATTATTTTAAAATTAAACGTAAAGATTCAGCAAATATAAATTAGCATAAAGTACACTAATGAATTTATTAATTTTACAATTTCTCTAATAAAAATGTAGTTTCTCGTGAACAGAATATTCATATTTTATAACAGACATTTAAATTTTCGTACTGGGTAAATTCCACCTGTTTTTACGTTTGTTTATTATAAAAAACACCGTACAATAAAGAATTGAAACAGAAACAGATATAAGAGGTATACTGATTAATTTCCGATTTGTGTAGGCAAAACTTAGCAAATTACTATTTATGCTGACTCGTATATAGCGATTGTGATAAGCCATTTACTATACGAAAAATAATTTGAATGTAATCAAATATGTAAATCTTTTATAACCATTAAGTGTTAGAGTTCTTAACTATCTGTCATAGGCACAACAGCCAACATTCTGTGAGTACACGGCACTTCAAGAGCTATTAGAAATAAACTTTGTAAATAAAAACCAATGAGAGAGATGTTTTATACTCGTATGTACGCAAATTAAGAATTTCAACTAATATAATTTATGAAAGAATATTGACTAAGTTCAACTGTCATAGATGTGGAAAATCGTAGATGAAAAATAAATGTTGTGCAACAAGTTATTCAAGAATTTAAAAATCTTCATTGAAACTCAAGCAGTAATTCCATTTTAAACCATCTCGTTTTTTGGGGTCACATTGTCTAAAAATAGATGTATTGATTGCTCACACAATATAGCCAGAGAATTACTAATGAAATGAGAAGATTACAAATGGGTCTGAAATATTAGAAAATATTGCCTTAACCTCTAAAGTTCTCCATAATCATCTTGCCAGAGGCATGAACCAATAAACACAGACGAAACTTCGTAGATATTCTAGCAAACAGTTCGACTCTTAATAGAAATGATATTATCAGGATGTTTCTAACATAGACAAAACTATGAATATGTTAATGAGTGTCAGATATTCCTGAGTAAACTAAGAACATTGGAGCATACGCAATAACCAGTTTTTTTTACCGTTATAGCTCTTTTCAATGATGATCTTCATTAGAATAATGTACTCTATTATAATCCTTCATTATATCCTAGTTGCAGATAAAGCAATAGATTTCTGACAAACTATCAGATATAATGCAATTGACTCCAGAGTCAACAGAGCGAGGCGTCTTACAGCTTTAGATTTAATCTTCCCCTTTCACATAAATTTGATGAACTGCACAAGATTCCAGAAGTCAAAGTGAACCAATTCTCAGGTGACAAAAAACTTCAATATTACACATATATTCCTCTAATCCTAATTTAATTGTGTGAATATTTAATTGTGCTAGACGACCTTCAAACCATATACCCACACTGAATTGCGTCTTGTTGAAAAGAGAACGTAAAATGATCAACCAATCAACTGCAACTTTGCAAGTCAATGTGAACAATTCTACATCAATTATTGCGTAGAACATAAGTGTTCCACGCAGTAACTGACAAATATACATTTAATGTAAATACTTAAAATTTTATGCATATGGAAACACCCAACTTACATGATCAACTTTAGAAAAATTATCTATTCCAAATCGGACAAATTTTCTTGGTGCCAAACAATCGTGATGAAATGTATGCTCTAGCCAAGATGTTTCCAAAATTTGTCCTGTTACTTCTGGGTCATCAATGTGACCTGAAAATTAAATTTTTGGTTAAATAAATCTAATATACATGTACGTAGAAAAAAGCATTATATTTGCAATAAAAGTAAAAAGCTCAAATTTTAAGGGACATTCAAAGGTAATTCTATCGGTAAAAAGCTTAAAACATCATGCATACGCATTGCTGCCAACTCCTGATTTTTCATCATTTCTCCCGATTTTCCGATAATGTATGAAAATCCTGATATTTGGCAATTTCAGTGAAAAACCTAAAAAAACAGCCGAAATTTTTCCGGAAAAAATGTATTGAGTTGTTTTAGTAGCTAAAATATTCAATATTGTCCTCTCAAATACTGGATGCACCAAGATTAGGTATACAATGGCATCTTGTTGGAAATCTGAAAAATAAGTTTGAACAAAAAATGTTTACCAGTATTTCCCAATTTGTGCTTACAATTTTAACTTTTCCACATTCTAATGCAGAATGTGAAAGGGTGTTCAGTCATAAAAAATTAATCCAGATCTTTACTTTCTGCTGAAAATTTAAAAAGTTATTTATAGCTAAATATTCTCAAAATGAGAAAAAATGTTTTAAATAGCAGTTCACACCAATCCATTTCTAAAAATTTTAAGTTAGCAACATATGAAAAAAATAAATTGCCATGAGTTATTCGATTTTGAAATGCAATCTGTTTTTTATGTGGAGAAATTATTTAATAATTTCTATATTCTTAGGAGTATTTGTCATTGAATTAAATTTATTTAGTAATGCATTTTATGTCTTTACGTAATTTTATAAGTTTAATACTTATAAATGGCACATATACTGCAGTAAAAGTTACCGTATAAAATAAATATTGGAAAAAACATAACGTTAATAATTCCTTTATACATCAACCTAATGAAGGATTTCATGTATGCAGAAACCTCAAAACTTACATTATTTTAACTATATTTGATGTAAAACTTTTCCTAATTATTAACCTAGAATTGAAAAACTTAAAATTAGCCGTTTTGTTAAGGGATTTTGTTTATTTTGTCAACTGAGAAATTCTTTGTTATTTTATTAAATATTGTCTTCTTTCTAAACTCCATGTTCAGGAATATACTAGACGAGGTCCACGAGTCCATTTACTTTCAGAAAGTCGAAAACAAGCGTGGGAGACCTATATAGGTCCTCAAGAGACAACCCCAGGCACTTAAGGATATGTGCCGGTGATGCCGGTTCAGTTTGACGTTTAGGACAATTCGGGTGCACCTTGAGATCTCTCTCGAATGTAAGTCCTTTCAGATGTGCAATGAAGAATCGGGAAAGTGTTGTCTGAACATATCTATCGCAATCAAAAATAAGGAATATTCCATGACAATCTGCTTGATACCAGGGATGATTCGGGGACCCAAATTTGCCTGTCAATATGTCTTCTAATGGAATACAGTTCAAGATATGTCAGTGAATTGATGGATGGTAATGGTTCTTCAGAATCCTCCTACGCCAGAACGTCTGCCATCTCATTTCCCCATATGTCAACATGGAAGGAATCCACTGAAGGTGCACTTCACAAAGTGACGAGACCTGCTTGAGTTTGGTAAGAATTGCAATTCCGGCCCTATCACCAACTCTTCGCCAGTTTGAAAGATATTGGATGGCGCTATGATTGTCAGTCAAAAACCAAACATTCCCAAGATCTGTAAAAGACAAAACGGCGCTTACCCCTCTTCGATGGCTATAAGCTCACTCTTGAAAACCGAACTGAAGTCGAGATTTCTTTATTTTGGTAATTCCATTTGTGCATTTAATGACAACACCACTACTGGAACGAGAGTCTTCGCTTTTACTCCCATCAGTATAAATAAGGATAGCTTCAGCGGGAATTGCGTATATAGTTTCCAAGGCAGATTGTCGTAACAGAACCGGAATATCTTTTGTCTTGGAAACTCGAGACGATAGTTCCGTATGAAACCCGACTCTAGGGAGTCCCTTAGACGAATCTAAATATTGTTTCAAGGAATATTGTTCAACATTACGGTCAATTATACTAGCATACTCAATTTGACTAAGTGGGCTGTTGTTGTTGTTGCTTATCCTCCATGTCTGACGGAGTCAGACTAGATCCACGAGTTCGTTGACTGTAAGGAAGTCGAAGGCTAAAAGAGGATTACTAAAGAGATCCTCCCTAGAGAGACCCATGCAATCCAAAAGATGCTCAGGAGAAGCCTGATGATTTTGGCACTTTGTGCAGGTGACGAAAGTTTTCCTGCCCTCGTTGAAAGTGAGGCACTTAATATGACCGCTAGCAAGTCTTGAGAGACCGGGTATGTCTGTCACACGGGAGGTCAAGGGACAAACCCGGTTTTGATGCCTTGTACCAATTATGGGTGGGGGGTGTTTTCCACTCCTCCGAGATTTTTGATTTTTCCCGGGAGTATAACTCCAGAAAAGTAAGTGTGGAAGAGGGAGTATTTGAAATCTTGCAACCCTCCTTAGCAAGATTATCGGCCATTTCATTCCCGTGGAGATTCACATGTGAAGGTATCCATTGCAAGTGAACATCATGATTAAGTGAAATGAGTTTTAATTTAAGCAGGATAGAGTTGCTGATCTTGTCGCCTACAAGAAGCCAATTACTAAGATGGTGGAGAGAACTACGGCTGTCAGACAAGATCCATAGGTTACCATAATCCTCTTCAGAAAGAATAGCTTCTAGTCCCAGGTCTATTGCAATCAATTCACTTCTGAAGACAGCAGTGATTGGGATTACGATGAGAAAGAGTGAAATTGGTGTGAGGGGTTTCAATATATATGCCACTACCTGCTAGAATATCAATTTTACTACCGTTAGTGAAGATTTTGATAGCATTGTTAGGAATGTGGCTTAGGTTTTCCAAGGTCAGTTGTCTAAGATGTTCTGGGATGTACTTATTAACATGAGTACTTAAGTTAAAGTGAAAGTAAACCCTGGGGAGTCCTTCTGCAGGATTCAAGCAGCACTGTATTGAGTTGGGTTCAACATTACTATTAGGTAGTTGAAGAGAGACGGCCAGACTGAAAGGGCTGTCCTTTAATCTTTGATGATTACTCCAGCTGTTAAGATACATGGAGGTCTTGTTGCAGAGGCCATAACTAGAGAGTTTATTTTAGTATTTAACAAGACCAGCTTGTCTTCTAGTATGGAGCGGCTGCAAGTCGGCCTCAAAAAGAACAATATCAGAAGGACAGATATGTCTTAAACCAGTGATAATCCGGGCAGCACTTAATTGAACTTGTTCTAACTTCTTAAGGTTAGTTTTGGATGCGCAACAATAAATTGGGAAACCATATTCAAGTATAGGCCGAATGAAAGTCATATGTTGTTCTAAGGGTTGTTGCATCGGCTCCCCAGTCGCTACCCGCAATATATTTAAGAATGGTAAGACGTTTTCTACTTTTCAATACAATGTGTTAGATATGCTTCCAATGACTTCGTTGACTAAGTGGGCTATTTTTCTTAAGTCTTTGGTTATTACTCCAATACTGCAGAAATTTTGAAGTTCTATTGTGGGGGCCAAAACTGAAAGGTTTATTATAATATTTCACAAGGCTTGCATTTCTTCTTAGACTAAGGGGTTGAAGGTCTGTTTCATACAACGCATTATTCGGGCAACTGCTGTGCAACCCAGCTATAATGCGAGAAGCGCTAAGTTGGACTCTTTCCAATTTCTGGAGATTGGTGGAGGAGACAACAGTAAATGGGTAAACCGTATACCAAGATGATAGCTAAATAAATAGTTAGCTAAATGTGATGTATGATAGCTAAATAGCTCGTATGATAGCTAAATAGCTCGTATGATAGCTAAATAGCTCGTATGATAGCTAAATAGCTCGTATGATAGCTAAATAGCTCGTATAATAACTAAATAGCTCGTATGATAGCTAAATAGCTCGTATGATAGCTAAATAAGTAGTTCTCAAACTGCAAGCATCGGCTCCCCAATCACATCCCGAGATATATTTTAAAAGGTTAAATCATTTTCTGCCTTTAAAAACCAGTGCATCTACATGTTTGTTACTAGTGATCTCTGGATCGAGAACGAAGCTCAAATATTTGGGATGTTTGTCATACGTAAGAGGTACATTCATAAAAACCTTTGGATGATAATTATAAATCTTATTGGTGGTATAAGAACTAACACTAGATTTAGTTGGATTAAAATTCAAGTTGTGGTCTTTCGAGAATTTTCACACGTCTTCAAGAGTCAAATTGATGTTAGTCTCAATTAAACTCACATCTGGGTCAGAGCTCCAAAGGGCAATATCATCTGCGAAGAGACAGACATCACAAATCTCTTTGATATAATCTTTTAAATCTCAGCCAAATACAGACAGAAGAGAATTGGGCTCAACATAGAACCCTGGGGATGCCTTGGCTCAGTTTAAAGGTGTTTGACATTGTGGAATTATAAGCTCTTTACTTTTATCAGTCTATTTAACAAGAAATCTGCGATCCAGGTCAAGGCTTTACCCCTGATGCCAAAGTCTTCATAGAATTTAACAATTAGTTTGTTTCCAGACACGATCAAATGTCTTTGATAAGTCTAGAAAAGCAGCCACAGTATGATTGGTAGGTCGCATGTTCTGGGCATCTCTAATCTTCTGACAGATAAATTAATTGATCAGTGGTGCTATGACCTCTTCTGAAACCGTATTGTTCTCTTGATAAGAGGTCATGGGTATCCAGGTGGAAGAGCAGACGCCCCATGATCATTTTAGTTAAAACTACAAGAATTGTAAAATGTAACCAAATACATATTAACAAAGGACATACATAACAAAACATAGTTTTAACAAAGCAATAAAAATTGTCAAAAGTTACTATTAATATTTAAAAAAGATACTGTTCTAAAAATACTCTTATTTTAGATTTTTCGGGTAAATTAAAAAAATTATTCAATTATTTTAACATCAACTGACAATGCGGTTAACTATTATACTTCGACAGTAGAGTAGTGAAGATTAATCTATATAAAGTTCAACAACTAGATGTTTTTAACCTAAAATATATAAAAATTTCATCCAGAAGAAAAATGGATCTTTATTCCCATAAACTAGTCGACTTCTTGAATTTATCCGATTACTAATTTCTTGTAATGCAGCAAAAAATAAAATTAACGCTACCGTTCTTAAATATTAATGAAATTAAGATGCAAACACCTGTTGATAATTCACAAAGACAAAAAAGCGTTGGCTTGCTGATGAGCGATTTCAAATAACGAAATATTGATAATCTATCACTGAACCGCTTAACGCTCTGTAGGAGAACTCCAAAGAAAAATCGATTTAACAGGGCAAAATGAGCATCCACACACACACACACACGTACGAAAAACTTAAAATTTACTCCTGAAATTACACTAAAATATTAAAAATGTCGCAATAGTGAGTAAATAATTTAAAATAAATTAGTCATACATATATAATTTAAAATTTTCAAATTCTTAGATTTTGAATAAAAGAAATATATTAAGAAATTTGAGCTTTTGAAAGATTTAAGATACGAAACACTTAATATATTGGTCATATTCTTAACATGGAAGTTTAAGAACTTTAGTTGCTTTCATTATGGTGTTAATATTTAACGATTCATAACACGTTTAAGTTCTGAACAATTTTGGAACTAATATCTCTTACTTATTTTACTTCCCTCATCAAGAACTTTATTAGAGCACTAAAATAATTACCTTACGTTTAATTACTAACAATATTTTGCGGTCATAAGTGTCATTAAGAGACAAATCTTCAGCAAGATTTTGTTCAATATGAGAAGAAAAGGGAGAGAGAAAAGAGATGTTTGTTTGTTTGTCGCTCAACGGTCATTTTTTGCACACGAGGGCCAATTAGACCACCACCTGCGGTTTAAAGTGGATTCCGAACCATTACAAACATCCATGCCCAAGGTGGGATTCGAACCCACGAACTGTTGAACCGAAGGCAAGAGCGCTAACTATCAGCTGCCAGCTCGACGAGAAAGAGAGAGAGAGAAAAGAGAAGAGAAAGCGAGAAAGATTTAATAGTTTTCCAATCTTTTGTTGTATCAGGAATCTCAAATGAGAGTAAAGTTAATAACTTAAATTGATGAGCAAGATTTAAATTTATTATGTATTTCTTAAATCTCCTTTCCTATGTATGCAGCAATAGCTTACAAGTCGTTTTAAATTTCAGATAACCATTTTATTCATCAAAATTAAACCTTTCAATATAAAACATTTACCATATTTTATCAAGTAAAGTAGACAGTCAATTTACCAAGTAATGATATATGGACTGTCATATTCAAATTTTAAATTCTAAAATAAATTTCTTTAAGAACAGAATACACCTTTGATTACATCAAACACTATTTTAACGATAGATTAAACTGATTCAGAGCATTTACCAGTGTAGCCTCTCAGTTTAGTGGGTTGAGCTGCAATGAAGCCAACAGCAGCATAAGCCTGATTGCCATCGAATCTACCAACAGAGAAACCTCCATTTTCTCCATGCGACTGATGTATTCCTGAAACAGAAAAATATAAAAAGAGCTGAATATACTCGTAGAACGAGTTTTAAAAAGATAAGAAATTTTTAGGATTTCATACCATTGAAAATTCCATGATCTTTAATTTCTTTTACTTCAAATGAATCTCTGGAAGAAGCTACCCACCTTCCATGAATACCTGCAATACGTCAAGAAAAATCTTTCGACCAGAAAATAAAATATAGTTAAAGCAAAATATCTAGGTTAAAATAAAGTTTTATAAAGATGTAAAAATAAAAAATATTCAAAAGAATTTTAAACATGTTTTATACACACACATAAAAGAATTTTTATACAAGGTTAATTTAGTTTTCTGTAATTCCTGTTTGCGTGCGAGATTAAAAATATCACACCTGTAAATTTAAATAATTATAGCTGTAATTTATTATTACGACTTTTTATATGAATTCAACTTTATAAATAATGATATATTGAATATCACAATTTACACATGAATATTTTATTTAAATTTAAACATGAAAAGACAACCAAAGAGATTCTGATAAAAATCAGTTACATAAAATACAACGAACAAAATTATTCCTTGCTTGAACTTTGAAAAATAGTATATGTAGTAAAACCTTATGATTATGTTGGTGAAATAAAAATAAAACAGAAGTATTGAAGATAAGAATATAAAAATAACAAATGTCAAACATCAATTTTTTCCAATTTGGAGCTTTTTCGTGGAAAGTTTTTCCCTTGGTGAGGGAAAGGATCTCATTCATACAGCTTAAAATTATATAAAAACAATATCTTAATTCCCAGATAAGTCCTAGAAACATTTATTTGCCTATACTTGTTTCTGACATCTCATTCAGTTTCCGTGATAGGATAACAAAAATTTCAAAAATTCCTTGAATAGAACTTCTACAAAGGTAGTTTTTTTCCATTCCTAGAAAAATCTTACAACGGACACAGAAAAAGATAATTTTACTGAGATATGGATCTGCCTGCGTGGTTGATGGAAAATCATTACTCTTTCTCTTCCAAACAGAAAATAATATCATGTTGAAAAACTGATTATTGAGATACAAATAAACCTCACAACTGAATAAAATCCAGTGTCCAAAAATACATGCAGAAAGCTGTTCAACTGTCCAAAAACTAAGCTATCTATAAATGAAAACGAGACTAGTTTAAATTCCAATATATGAAGATCTATATTAATTGCAAGACAAAGAATATTTATACTTTAAGTGTAAAAACGAAATATTCCATCAATACTTTCTTATTACAATTTTTAAATAAATCCAAATAATAGTGGATTGCATTAGAAAATGAGGTTGCTTCAAAGTCAGTCCTGACGAACATATTTTACCATCTGCTAAATTCTAATAGATTATGTGTTAGAGCTAGTACATATTCTTAACATTTCATTATTTGACATTCGCATTATCTAAAAACTTACTTTTCCCGGAAAATATATTGAAACATCTTTAGCAGACATTTAAACTTCATTATCAGAGACTGATTTTTGCGATAGCTAATGATAATATACAAAAACTAAGAAAAATTTAAAAATAAAGTTTTGAAATATTAATATGAAGGTAAATTATGCCGTTACCAACCTTATTCACAAATCAAAGTATTAGTTACAGCATTCACCTTTCAGTTCCGATAGAATTTCGTGGGTTCACAATTAGCCATTAAAATCGAATTCTAATCAAATCTAGTTCAATTGATTTAGCTTAAGAAATATACTCCTTTATGATCACAAATTATTAAGTTACTGACATTGTTTCTTTAAGGGGATGAAATTTTCATATACTTAACGCAAAAATCATTAAGAAATTTATTTCTGTTGAGAAAGAACAGAAAAAATTATTAGACATTTCTTGGATTATAAAAATTTATAGAAACCAAAATAGTAAATAAAATGTATTTTTATTTATGTAAAAATATTTTCATTTCTAAATGAAAACAATTAGCTCATTTCAGTATATTCTGCAAGAAAAATGTTTCGAAATCATCCAGAAGACATCAAAAAGTGCAGTTCCAATGACTATTAACGATTATTTTTTTAATTTGAATTCGGAATAACTAGAAAATAAAAATACATATATAATAGATTTTATATATATACATATTATATATCACCACCAAAATATTTAGAATGAAAAAAATTATTCAAAAGAATATTTAAGAAAAAATTATGATACTGAAATATAATCAGTGTCAAAGATTTAATATAATTTTCATTTTTTCCGCTAATACTAACTTATTTTTAATTAATTCGCTGATACTTGTATTTCATTTTCACTGCTTAATCTAAACTAACACTTTGCGAAAAATTGGCAGTATCCAGAGCAATGGTGGTCCGTGGCTTTCAGAAAAAATCGTGGACATATCATTCGGGGAATATATTGCCAGTTGGAAAAACAATTTTATTCAAAACGATTTCTTGCACTGAGAAATGATCTTAAGTCTAGACCACTATATAAATCTAATGTGGTATGTAGTTTTTAAGAACTACCCTTTTAGTAACAAAGCTATTAAAGTCTATTTCTTTCAACGGTTTGCTTTAACCCATTTGCTATTATTACCGTATTGTTCAAAGCTAACATAAATGATTCTAAGTTATGTTTTCCAAAAATCGAAGAATTACCAATAAATTTTTGCAATTTCATTTGGAAATGTTGTAAGGAAAATAAAAGACTGGATTTCTCTTATTTCAGCGGTTTAGAAGATTAGAATTTTTCTATATTTAAATTTTAAAATGGAGTAAAGAACGAAGTGCTTCCATTCTTAAGAGATAATATCGGAATGGACCGTATATAGCTTAAATTGTATTACGGTATAGGCAATTTAAAGGGTGTTCAAGTCGACGTTATTCAGCAGAAAATTTTCAAGCAAGGTCAAATTCAACCTTCCATGAAGCCATGTTTTAAAGTGATATAACCAAAAGTTAATTTTAATACAATTATCTGTTACTTAATGGATAATTCTAAATGTTAATTGTGTTGCCTTTGTGTATCGTTTTGTAATTATTCGTGTTATGCTCTATATTATTAAACCATCACGAGAAGGCGGGTGAGATCTGTGCCCGGTGGAAGGGTTCATTCTTTCAGAGGTTTGAACAGTAAAACGATCACGCCGTTTAGGGTTAAAACAAATTCTTCGCCCGTTCTTCTCTTTGGCGAAGAACACGATTTTCTCCTCCTCATTCTCTGCTTTCTACTTAGCCTAGAAGGTTGTATTATCAGCGCTCTTGATTTTTAGTATTTTTGATTGATTTAAAACTGTTCTTTTCAGAACAACACATAATGTCTCTAAAAGGGAAAACATTGCGTTCTAAAGAACGTAACATCGTTAATAACGTGCGCATATTTTTTGAAAATGAAGCAAAGTCTACTTCGCTTTCGATACCAATTCAGAAAGCACAGGAACGTACTGCGGCTGCTACTGGCGTTTCTCTTAGAACTGTCCAAAGAATTAAAAAGGAATCCACAACTGATAG
Organism: Latrodectus hesperus; assembly: GCA_037975125.1. NCBI lineage: Eukaryota > Metazoa > Arthropoda > Arachnida > Araneae > Theridiidae > Latrodectus > Latrodectus hesperus. The sequence continues at coordinate 2,340 of JAJQOW010002385.1, read as the reverse complement.
CAGGCTTTCAACTCCAGGGAAACAGCGTAGTCGACCTGCAGAACGGAATGTAGTTTTGGACAATTTTGATTTATGTGTCATTCGAAATACAGTAAATGAATTTTATGCATCTAATAAAGTTCCATCCATTTCATTATTATTGCCAGTGTTGAAAGAAAAGATTAATTTTTCTTGGAAAAGGGAATCTTTAAGGAAAGTCCTGCATCAAATTGGATTTCGTTGGAAACGATGCCAAAATAAAAGAAAACTACTGATTGAACGGCCAGATATAATTTCGTGGAGATGCCGGTACTTGAGAGAAATAAAAAGATATCGAGAAATCCAAAAAAGCATTATTTATGTGGATGAAACTTGGATTGACAGCAACCTTTCCTTCTCAAAATGCTGGCAAGATGAAAAACTTGGTGCTTTCGTAAAAGATGGTGCTGGAAATCGGTTAATTGTTGTGCATGCTGGATCGAAAGATGGATTTGTGCCAAATGCAGAATTAATATTTAAAGCAGGCTGTGCAACAGGTGATTATCATGGGCAAATGAATTACGAAAATTTTGAAAAGTGGATACGAGAAAAATTGCTACCTAATATCCCTTGTAATTCCATCATAATAATGGATAATGCATCGTACCATACGAAGATTTTGAATCCAGTACCAACGAAATATTCAACGAAAGCTAAAATGTGTAAATATTTGGATGACAAAAATATACAGTATGACAGCACTATGAGAAAGCCTGAACTGTTTCAATTAATTAAAATGAATGCTCCACTTAGCAAAAAATATCACATTGACGAACTTTTAAAAGCAGAAGGTCATTCCGTTCTAAGATTGCCTCCTTATCATTGTGACTTAAATCCTATTGAGTTAGCTTGGGCAGCAGTAAAGCGCCATGTTCGCGAAAGAAACGTCGAAGCTGATCTCAGTTTGAAAACAATGAAGGAGTTGACGTCAAATGCAATTAAAAATATCTCTGGGGAAACCTGGCAAAAATACTGCTGTCATGTAGAAAAAATCGAAGGAGAATATTGGAAAATTGATGGACTTGTGGAGACTACAATTGAAACATTGAATTTCGATATAGGATCCGAATCAGAAACTGATACTGCTTCTGAAACTGGTACAATTGATTGGGATTCGGATACTTCTATGGATACTTATTAATAAAATAATAACTATAAGAACTGAAATTTTAAAATAATAAATACAGATCAGCTTTGGAAGTTCTCAAAATTATGTAGATTTTTTATAAGAAGGTTGACTCAGCCAAACAGATAGCATTCTGCGAAATGAGGAGTTTGGTTTTGAAATTAGTGGGTTCAAATCTGAATGAACCAAACGGAGTGACTGTGTAAGGTTTTCAGGGTTTTCCTTGCACGTTAACGAGAATTCGGGTCACTTTTCATTAGAAAGACCTCCCTGAAGGCATTTTCTCTTCTTCGGCAACTACAAAAACTATATTTCCCTTATATTAACATATAATATTTATGCGAAATCTGTATAAATTTTATTTTTAAAAATTTTGAAAATTCTTTGTTATCCATTTTTTTATTTGATATTATACACAAAAATGTTTTAATAAAACAGGTTATACAATCAAAATTGTTAAAAACTATTTAAATGATAGATTTTACTGAACAAAATATAAATATTTTATATTCCCTCAAATTATTTTAAATGATTCCATTGGTGCACAATATATTCCATACTATAAACCTATATGAATTAAAATTAATTCTAAAACATTTTAAAATATTAGTACGTCGTAATATGATGAAATATGTATCTTGAATAAAAAAGGCTGTAAAAAGTTAATTTATTACTTACGGAGTTTCTTTTTAGCCTAAAATGTTTCTTATGTAAAAAGTGTCTTCATCTAAATTAACTTAACAACAAGCATGTTCTAGAAAATCTCACCCTTTCCTATTTTCTCAAAAATTATTGCGATAACACAATAAAAATATACAAATTTTGGACATAAAAATTATCTATCGTTCGGTGTTAACTTATTGGCCTTAAAAACAGGTTTTGTTCCTGTTCTTGTGAAATAAATAAATTCTAAAATCTACCTAATAATGAAATTTTCATGGCAAAATAAAAATATTTTCATTCTAAATGTTTTTCTAACATAGCTTAATATATGTATTTATATATTTCAATTCTCGTATTTGAATTCTTCGAAAAAGCATAACACATACATATTTTATTTTCATTCTACATCAGAAAGTGCTAATTAGCCAAATAAGGTAACCTAGATTGAGGCGCTTTCTCCTCGTTTTCTCCTCCGCTCGCTAAATTGTTGAAGTAGACTTCTCTGATAACACGTGACTCTTACGTCACACCCG
>JAJQOW010002384.1:0-18433 GCA_037975125.1 Latrodectus hesperus | reverse complement strand
CATTTTTATATCATTTAATACAGCGGTGGCCAACCTGCGGCTCTATGAAGGATTATTTGTGGCGCTCGATAAATGTACCCGAGTTCCCTTTTCATTTTTGTGTTATTATATTTTAAAAATTATTATATCGTTCCGTGTGTGTTTCTAAATGTTTTTTAAATTACTGACAACAAATATGAACGACTAAGTGCAATGTTGTAGCAAATTTCATTTCCCACCAAGTTAAGAATGATATCACTTATCAAAAACTGTGTGAACGAACATAAACAGCGGTTTCTATCGACTCCAGATTGATTTTAAATTTGTAAACTTTCATTGCAACGGACAGTTGACGTTGTGCTCTGGAGGAAATATTTTGTATCATTCTTATCTACGGATATAATTTGTAGTCTGGAAGTTAGTTTTAATTTGTTTCGTAGTATATGTAATATGTGTTGTTATAGTTTAATAATACAAAACTTGAATCTTCTAAATTTCTTAATTTATTTCCAGTTTTTTTTTTAATATAACGACAGGGAACCAAAATAAAAAGAAGAAAATGGTTTTAATAATGAGTGGGAGAAAAATTGCTTTTTTATTGACAATAACCGAAAAGCGTTATGTGCTATTTGTACATTCTATAGTAAAAAACTATAAAGCTAGCAATTTACAGTGACATTATGAAACCAATCATCCTCAGTTTTCTAATCACTATCCACCAAATTCCAAATTAAGATCAGATAAGTTTGCTTCTTTAAAATCAAATTTAAGTAAACAACAGTCAATTTTGATGACCCTTAGCAATCAAGCCAATATGTGGCTGAAGTTAGTTTTGTAATTGCCTGTAATATTGCTCGTGTAAAACGTCCGTGTTTCGCCAATTCCCATCTCGAGACAAACAACCGAATGACGCGCGTATAACTGCAATTAATACATCTCTTGAATATAATTCAAAAAATGATTTTAAGAACTATATTGGATTCAACTTAGCCCTTGACGAATTGACAGATGTCTCAGATCTTCCGCTATTGGCAGTTTTCATTCATTTTGTTTCACCTGAATTAGTTGTTAAAGAAGAATTATTCGATTTAGTAATACTTTAAGCCCGTGGAGTCGATATTAAAAAAGCATTAGATTCCATAGTGAAAACTTTTGATGTGTCTCTTAATAAACTTGTAAGCACTGCAACTGATGGAGCTCCAGTAATGCTGGATAAAAAATCGGTCTTATTGGCCTTTTAAGAGATGAGTGTGTGTGTATTTGTGTGTAAGAGAGAAATACTCAAATTCCATAATTCATACCTATTCACTGTATAATTCACCGAGAACATCTCAAAATATTTAATAGATCGTTACAAAATATTTAAAATACACTGATGTTATGAAAATAGTGTAACATATTGTAAATTATATTCGCACCAATACAAAAAACCATCGACAATTCAAAAATTTCCTTGAAGAATTGAATTAAAGGACGAAGAACTTCCAAATGAAATTAATTTTTTTGTATTGTTAGATGATTATCTATCTACATTAGATTAGCTACAGCGTATTAAATCGATTTGTAAATTTGTTAATCAGATAACTGCATTTCTAAAAGAAAAGAAAATAACCTATTCAGAATTAGACAAAGACGAGTGGTTATAAGACCTGATGTTTTTGACTGATGTCATGGAACATTTGCAAATACAGAATTTACCATTTTTACAATTACAGAGTAAAGATAAAATAATATCTGACCTCTCACAGTATACATAGAAACTAAATTAAAACTTTTTAAAAGGACATTAAATATGGAACATTTAGTCATTTTTCTCGGATTAAAAAAATTTGTTCCTATATTAGATAAGAAAAACTCAACGAGTATATAAAAAAGCTAGATGGAATATTGACAGAATTCCAAAATAGATTTCAAGACTTGAAATATTTTAAATCGTCTCTTGATTTCTTTTTCTGAATTCATTTGAAATAAACGTAATTCAAAGTGAATTTTCCATTTCCAATATAATTATGACCCAAAAAGCAATTGGAGAATTAAAAATAATAAAGATTCAAGAAGATCAAGTTCTACAGTTAAAGTATAAGTCGATGCCGATTATTGAATTTTGGAAATTTGTACCAGAATCGAAATATCCTGAATTAAAAAGCCTGCTTGTGTTGAATTATTTCAATATTTTGAACATCGTACTTATATGTGAACCATTTTATGCCACTTTAAATTTCGTGAAATCCAAAAACTGATCAGTAACTAAACAGCATCTCAAAGAATTACTGAGAAATGCTGTCACCAATTATTTACCAAATTTTAAAGAATTATTAAGAGAAGTAAAATAAATGTATTTAATTTTTAACATTTAAATTCAATAAACATATTTTTTACTTTAATTTATGTCTTTTCAATAAATATAATTTTTGTAAAAAATATTTTTTTAATACCTTTTATGCACATCTTTTAAATGCCTATTTAATTGCGACTCGCGAAAAATTTTGAAAAAGGGCTCGGACTATCAAGCAGCTTGGCCACCCCTGATTTAAAACGTTGATTTCACCCTTTAAGGAAATTATGGTGATCACCGAGTTGGCAAACATACAGAAAGCTAATAATAATTCAAAGACTAATAAAGTAATAATAATAATAAAAAAAACTAATAATAATTTAAAAACCCTAGATACATCAGTAAAACCTTAAAATAGTGTATAAAAATAATTATAAGCATTTTTGTGAGATAATCAAAACAGTATATTTTGATAAAAATAATATACCGTTTACTTTTTAGTTAAAAATTCTGCAAAAAATTAATTAATTGTAATGAAAATTTTTGTTTTACTGACAACAGATAATGCAAAGTATCCATATTTGAATGCTTAAAAAAATATCCTAGTGTATACTATTTTCAAACATATGCTATATTGAACATCATAAAAATTTCATTTAATATTCTATTTGCGATCTAAATGTGATGTTTGTGGTACAGAAAGAAAAATATTTGCCAGGACCTTCTGATGTACCTCATGCCATTGAATCTTTAAAGAAAAAAATGTATTGTTCGCATTGACACATCCTTTGATTAGGTTTTAATGAGTAAAAACGTAAGTTAAGAACACAGTTTAAGACAATTATAAACTCTCTCTGGTAGAAGTGGAATTTTATATGTTTATAATTTACCACACAAAATTTTTAACATCTAATACAATACAAAATTTACTTAAAATTATTATTGTAAATAAAACGCGAATGTGCTTGATTTGATTTGCTTACATTTCTTAAATATTACTTTATTTTCGTTTAAATATTTGAGATATTTTACTTTATTTCTAAAATGAAAGAAATATGTTTCATTATCAGTGCAATTTATCGATGAAGATTTTAACAACCCATTAATTAATTTCATGAAAAATTCATGTTTCATGAGATTCCATAGGATTCCTATACTTTCTAGATGTGATGTATAATGCATTGAAGTAATAAAATTTTAATAATTTGAAAAAAAGACTGAAATATTATTTGCATAACATTTAATAGAATTTATAAAGATTTAGAAAAATACGCATAGGAATGCGAAAGTTACAAAGCATTAATAATTATACTATTTACACATTTTATTGATAAAAACATATGTGTAATTACGGATTACCTGTCGTTGCAAGGCTTCCTTAATTTCTGTGGCATAATGTTTTTCTTTCCTTGATACTAAATCCATATCTTTCATATATTTTTCAGCAGCAAGAATAAATTGATCTGAGATTTCTTTCAAAGGAAGATTTTCTGGCGAATCGGCGGAATGTTGATCAAATGTACTGAAAGTAGAAACGTTTTCACTTTCATTGCGTAATGTATGTTTTTTCCCAGTACTAAAGTAAATTATACCTGCTAATTTTATAAACCTAAAGTCTAACCAGAAATTTCCATAATTTTCTGGCCACTCCTTCTTGGTGTTGCATTTTCAATGTCGGGCAGTGTATATTAACGTATTTTTGCGTAAATCAAATATATAATATGAAATCTATTAAAACATTTTATAATATTGGGAGATACAATTTTGCATCTATGTGTAGTATATCTCTAATTTTCATTATCCTCACATTCTCTTTTTATCACATAATTAACTCTTATATAAAGTAATTATTGATTAATAGAATCTCATGTTTATGAACATTTTGTAAAAAAAGAATATTTCGAAAATATGTATAATATAAAGAATATATGCATACTTCTAAAAATCAGATATATAATGATTAAAGAATAAAAACAGGGATTTAAAAAATAATAATAAGCGTTTTAAAGAGTAGGTCACACACACACACACAGAAGATTGGTTAACTGTTCTTGAAATTCATTCTTCTATACCCAAAATGCTTCTATTATGGAAGCTTTAAATTTTAGTAGCTTTAAATATTCATTAAGTAGGAGCTTTTTAAAAATTTGTTGAGAGTTATTTATAGTAGCTTTAAAAATTTATTAAGAATCTATAAAAACTCTTTTTAAAATAAAGATTTTTCAAAGTGGGAAATAAAAACAAAAGAAGTGAAAATTTTTGAAGTAAAGAAACATTTTTTCTAAATTTTTATAAATTAATTTAGTGTATTTTTTATTAAAAGACAAACAACTAAGTATTGGTTTTGAAATCCAATGTTTCTTTTAAAGATTCAAGCTGAAAATTTCAATAATAAAAGATTGTACCATGGGTGATTGGTTTTTTAAGGCTTTCATTCTCGTTATCCAAAGGTAGTAAGTTCGAATCCTGCCCAAGATTCGTCATATTTGCTTAATGGTGGCAAGAGCATGTAAAATAAATTGTGGTAGAAATGTCCTCTGTGTGAAATGATACCTCTGGAGGTGGCAGGTCTCTGGGAACCTTTTGCTTGGTCCCCAGCTTCTAAACTGCTCAGGCACATTTACTTTCGATGTCACGATGGCGCATTCACATGCTCACATTATAAGGTGCAGTTATTTCTGTCCCTTGTAATGCTGGAAAAGTGGAAATCCTAATAGCCGGGTGTTATATAAAAATATTAATAAAAAATTTGCCAATATCACGAGAAAGCCTAGGTGCTGTCTTGCTTTTTAAAGAAATTATTTCATAATGTAACTAAAATAAAACTTTAAAAACATTTAAATTATTTAGAAATGTTATAGCTAGAAAAAATTTAGATTTTCAATTTGGAAATGCCAAACTTTCTAACTTGTTTGTTGGAATGTTTGGGATTTTCCAAATTAAAATTCTAACATTTAATCATTTTAATTTGTAAATGCGTGTCTTTCTAATATTTTATTTAAAACGATACTTTGCTCACTTTTATATTGTTCATTATTTGTAGCCGATACTATAAATATCAACTGATTATATTGCTTATTAGTATCTCACGGTTTTAAACATAAAAATTTGCAAGAAAAACCAAATTTGAGATATGGTGATTTTTTTCCATTTTAATTAGTAAATGAGAGCCATAATTTATTTTAAAATCTATGGAAAATTTTTGAACTTGCTAAAAAGATAAAATAATGAATATTTGTAATTGTCAGATTCGTACTTGAAAAAAATCTACTGTCCAATTATTTTAATATTTTGTAAGTGTAACAAATTAATTTAACTATTCTGTACTTGTTTAAAAAATTCTTTTCTCTAATAGCTAGAATTGCCCGATTTCTGAACTGTTCAACCTGAACACTCCACACCCCCGCGTCACAGGTATTCAAGGACACACACATTTGACGAATTTTTAGTGTTTAAAATTGTAGTTTATATGCTATGAATCAATGGTTATTGATTAAAAACCTAAATTACACGGGGTAATAAGAAATGACAATCGTATAAATTTAAATATATTATTTCTGATATGTTATTACTTATGAGTTACTCAAGTAAGTGGAAACACTCTGAATGAGAAATATAAATTTTAGCAATGCATTACTTATCATTAGCCATGACTTTTTTAGAATGCCATTTTTTGTGTTGGTTTTAATCTTGTTATAAAATATCTTTACGAGCTAATGCCTTATTCATAGATTCCTTCTCAAACCTTTATCATTATTCATAAAAAATATACTCTCTACTGGTACTGATGTCTTACTTAAGCAGAAGGGATGCATTTAAATCTTGATAAGATTGGGAGCTGCTATGTGATTATCGTTGAACTGACCTAACAATCTGAGCCATTTTTCTTCACTTGAAATAATCATATCTTTGATAGTATCTTCTTGCTACCACTATTTTCCAAATTTGATTGCAAATATTTCTTAGTAAACACAACTTCTCATATGGGAACGATTGGTGAGACACGACGATACGATGACATTATTACTTATTAGTAGACCATTACACTTCGATGATTTTCTTTTTTCGCACAGTATAGAAATAATAACAAATTATTCTAAATAATCCTTCTCAAATTAATTTTACTCTTATTTGGTCACTATAAAATCAAATTTAATTTTTACTAGGAAGTGAATTAAGCCGTCCGTGATTTTGTCTGCAAATTCAATCTGATGACAAATCTCGCAAAATTATCAAATGCATATTAAAATGATGAAACGAGATATAATACAGTACCATAATACCAAAATTTAATTATAAAATTCGTCAAAGAATACAGATTAAATTATTAAACATGTGTTTCTCTAAACAGTATTCCTTATTAGATTGTGTTGCTAAATATCTTATTTTCGTATTCAGTAATGTATATCATAACTTTTCAAATATGCTTTAGCATGATTAATATAATGATTGGATTAAAAATGGTAAAAACTTAAACTCAGATGAATGATCTGAGTTTGTTTTTATGATCAGCTTTGTTTTTATGCAGAAGAGAACTTCATTTCTAACTTCAAAATGTCATGCATTTTAGTTAGTGTCGTTCCGAATACAGCCATTGGAAAATGTATAAATTATTATTGTCAATCTCATGAAAATAGTTATACAAACAATAAGGTTGTTTAGGAATTTTTTATTTTTAAGAATCACACTATCAAGTTATGCGCATTGTTGATATTATTTTATATAAACCTCGTTTATAAATGTTTGGACCCACTGAAGTATAAGCACTTGTATACTACAATTACGATATAAATAATATGACATTTAATGCAATAATTAAGTTATGGTTAATCTTACTCATGCTCACAAAGCACGTTATTTTCTTCTTCACTCTCACGATTTGCCACGATAGGAAATCTTGGGGTTACTTCAGAAATATCTAAATAAACATTTAAAAAAATATTACATTATTTACATAATTCTAATTGTTGTAAAAAACAAAAATTATGATATTTTGTGTAAATAAAGTAAAATATTCTAAAATTTTTCTTCGAAGTAAATGTAAATTTATTTAAGTACTGTCTTCGATTTCTCAAAGCCTTCATAATCATGTATTTAAGTTTTTTTTAAGATTTAGGAGAACAAATAATTTTTATTACCATATGTATTTTAATAACAATTCGAGCAGATAATATTTGTTTTTTCTTTATGAATTTCATTGTTAAAACAGGAACAGAAAACTATTTAATATTTTCAAAATCAAAAATTTGAGCCTTTCATGCTTCTCAAACTCATTGCTTGAATATATATATACAAAAAAGCTATTACTTTAATCACTTTTTATTCGCTAAGTAGTTTTTTTACAGATGTTTGAACTTATTTCTTCATCTATTAAATTTTATTTATGAAATGATACGTTAAAAATATTCTGATTCGTAAATATTTTTAATCTTAATTCTTTTGACAAAGATATTATTTAAATTGCTGTAAACCAATACTCCCATGATATAATAGCATATAAATATATATAATGGATGTACGACATAATTAATTTAATAGGATTAATGATGTCATAATGTAGTAATTTAATGCCTAATGAAATCATTTTTTCTCTTTTTTGGATAATCATTTCATAGTAAAAGTTATAGGTACGAGAAAAAAGGAAATAAAATAGCAAGTTGTACCACTAAATTCTCAGAAATAAGAAATAAATTCGTAATTCTTTCTAAAAAAATCAAAGGCTGCCTCTAAAAGTGATTCAAGAAAAAATTCTTAAACTTTTATAGAAAAAAGTCAGACTGAGTTTAAAATTAAATAATATACAATTTTTTTGATAAAAGTGAAATATAATAGCAGTTATAAAAAATTTTATGAAAAAAATGTTGATACAATTATTTTCATGTATAATTATTAAGTTTTTAAATTTGTATTTTGAGCATTAAAACACTTCTATGCTTACAAAATCCGCAAAACTATGGAGAATTTGTTACGAATTTGCTACCAGCAATGAGCAACAACAAATATTAAAATTCGCATCTGCAAAGAGTAAACAGCGAAAACAACAATAGCCTGTATATAACTACACAAGCATTATGTTATTCATAACATTAGATATTAATTTATTCGCTCGTGAGTAATGACGTAGAACACTATGTAGTCGAAAATTAAAATTAATCGAAGTGAACTCAGCTAAAGATTGTATATTTCAATCTGATTTCATTTCTCTATTTAAGGGTACAAAAAAGGAGTCCGCAATATTCATCACCTATTATCATATTTGAAATTTCGAAAACTTTTTTCAAGTAATGAATTTTTTTCCATTATCTTTCAACTTGATGAATCTGCCTCATTATAATTCTAAAATTAATATTTTAAACAAAAAAGCAAACAAGGAACTTTAGAAAATGAATGCAATAAATTTATATATACTTTAAGCTTATTCAAGCATGAGAGAAGATTATTAATATTTTATTTATTAGAAGTAGTCAATAAGTTATGTTGAATATTTGTCAGAATCAGAATGAAGTTTATTTTTATTTTAATCAAAACTATGTATAAAATGTTCAATTGGGCAATTCTGATCTACGTTTGAATTTATGTTAGTCTGAAATTCCCGGGAAAAATATAAAAATTAGTTTAACTTTTTTTATTTAACAATCTACAATTTTCTGTTTTTCTCAAATAATATAGGGTCAATCTGCCTATAAAATGGAAAATTTATTTTTTATATTTTTAAAATTTCAATACTTTTTTCCATTTGAGGTACATAATTATAAATTTATATATGCTATAAAATAACTAGGGAAATGTTTTTTGTGATAAATATTAGCATTGAACTTATAGTATACTTATAAAACCACAAACGGTATTTATATAAAAATAATATGTATATATTTTTTCTTTCAATATTTAATAAAAAAATTAATTATTTCACTCTTTGCATTATAATGTGCGCAGTCTTGCATTTATTAATGTTCATACCCGAAACCAAATTCTTTTGAAACATTTGTTTGGATTACACATGCTGACACAATGCAAGTTTCTAAATGATAATTTTCTGTGCAATTCAAACGTTGTTTATCAAATATTAATCTCTCTCTCTCTCTCTGTTTTTTTTTTTTTGTTCTAGATATTTTGAATATTCCAAACAGGATACCACAAGTAATGATTTTTTTTTTATTTATAATGCTTTGATTAATATAGTAGCTGAATTCATTAGTAGATAAAAAAAGATGGAAAGAAGATGTTAATGCAAGCATTTTTTAAGTATTCAATATTTCAAATTAATGAACAGCACATGTTGTTTCCTAAAACCATAGAGATTAAAAGTACTTTACAAAAGTTTATATAAAAACCCATTGCGCGTAATACCTTTTATCAAACTTTGTCGTCATTTCGATTGTAAAAGTAATTTTTATGCCTTGTAATTTAAAAGTTGTAATATAGAAATAACTTCAAAAGAAACTTGTTAAATATAGCTTTAGTAAAATAAAAATAAATATAAATTTTATTATGGGAATAAATTTTATTCCTGTAATGCATATAGCAAATAGATAAGCGACAAACAACGGTAATGCTTTAACATGAATTATTACATAAGTTAAATTCATAAGCTTTTTTAAAATGTATAAATATAAATGGGAAAAATTTTATCAATTAAATTTATAGTTAGTTGAGTAAATGAAAAATTATATAGCTTTAATTTCAATTTCATTTCACTTGAATGTATGAATTTTTATTTTTAATAAATAAAATTTGCTGGCAAGCGGGAATGTATGTAGTTGATGTGCAAAATATATACAAAAAAGTATAAATAAATTAATAAAATATAAAAATAAAAAATAGTTAAAAGTTTTTTTTAATTTTTCAAAAATGTACTTTTATATCAGAAAAAAAGTTAAGTTTTTCTTGTAAAAATTTATAAGAGAGTAAGCACAAAAATGTAAATATCTCTCTCATACATTAATATTATTTTGTTTCTGACCGAACAAATTTTTTCCTTTTTTTCTATAGCATTTTTTTATGCAAATAATCGAAATTTGTAACAGCTGCTGAAATGAAATGTAACTCAGAGGATAAATAATGAAAATTGTCATAGATATAAAGAAATAACTGTCAAAAAGTTTAGTTCCGATCGGAAACGATAAAAAACATTTTGATAAAATTAAAATTGAACAAAATATGCAATGTTTACTACAAATAGAAATATGAGGTTCTAAACATACCATGCAGATAATCGCTATGTATTTTAGGGTGAAATCTATGTTAAATTTATAAGCCAGATTAAATTAAAGATGTAATATATTTTTAAATATACATTATTAATTTAAGTTACCTTTTAGTTAGGTATTTCATAATATGGAACCCTGAAATCTTCATTAGAATCCTAGTCAATATTAGAAATCTAATCAATAATAACAGGATTTGATTTTAATGAAATATTTGTACAAAAATTGTTTTTAATAGGCTGATACAAAGATGTTTTAAAATTGCATTTTATCTACAGCAGATGCTCCGCTCCAAAGAAAAGTGTAAATAAAATTTATTGAATTTTATTTTCATAAATAATGCAATTTTATATTCTTTAAACATTTTCTTGAGTGAGCAATATTTTAAGTATACTTTGATTCATAATTTAATTATTTATTCTAAATTTTATTTAATTATTTATTCCAATATAAATATCTCCATTTCGATTTCTGAAATAAATATTTCAAAAGTAATAAAATAAACTGTATATTATTAATGTTGTAAAAACGTTTGAAAATAAATTTTAAATGTAAACAGAATCATAAAATGTACATAAATGTTTACATGAAAAAAGAAAAATACCTTTTCTAGACATGTAGATTTTAAATTTAAATGCTCTTCATGGAAAAACTTGCCTTTAAAACATCGTTTTCAAAAAAATTTAATAATAATAATAGAGGGGAAAGTAGTAAATAAACTAAGAAAGTTTTGATAAACTACCTTATATCTAATCTGAAGAATAATTAATTAAGAATGATAAGAAATTCAAATACTAGAACTAAATTTTTATTAAAAATTTAAAGTTCGTCAACAAAGAAAGTTCAGCTTTTAAAAAAATATTGTTATTGATCAATTTAATTTATCAATTTGAAAAATATTTGGTGAAAAATCAAAATAAGAATCGTTTGGTTGAAATTTTTTATTTACTCTTCAAATTTAAATGTGTGTTAAAAGTGCAGTAAATTAAACAATGAATTTCATAATAATTCCTTTAGTTAATCAATATTTACCCTATAATTATGTATCAATTGATCCATTTTTATCTCTAAACTGAAATCTATGGCAATATGATAATAAAAACAAAATATTTAAATTGTCCTTGCCGATTTAAACTAACCATAAAGTGGATGTTTTGTAATGTCTTTTTCATTTTGCTTTTTTTTTTTTTTTTTTTTTTTTGTTTGTTTGTTCTATTTTCAACTTTTTAAATTTTGGAAGCAATATCGCTAAGGGTTTGCAAATTTATTACATATATTTATATATATATATATATATATATATATATATATATATATATATATATATATATATATATATATATATATATATATATATATATATATATATATATATATATATATATATATATATATATATACATACATATTTAGAGCAACAGGTGATTTCATGACTTCGAAACTTTAATAAACGGAAAAAATTATAATTAAAAAATATTTTCGATTTGACGTAGATGAAACGTCATCTGACGCCTTGGATATCTTAAACCAATGAGAATTGAAATAAAGTGATGTAATCATAATCTCAACTGGAACGAAATTAACAACCACTTTAAGATTAAAAATAAACAAAAAATAATTATTATTCTCCTAATACGTCAATATATCATATTTGTTGAAGAATTTTTATCTTTCTTACTTCCTTAAGTATGCTTTTATGATAGGAAATTCTCAACCAAAGATACACACGATTCTTTACAAATATGCGAAAAAAATTCGCAAACAGTTATTTAAATTCTAACATAGTTAAATAATTGTGTTTTTTCACCTGAAATTGAAAAAAAGGTGATGCATTAAGATAGAAGAAGTAATCTTTGAAGACTTAAGTAATTTGATTTTTATTTTAAAAAAATCATAAAAGATTAACAACAATGAAATATTTAAATGTAAAATATTGAAAAAGTTGTAGAGCCCATTCAAGGAAATAGTAATATATTGAGAGTAAGAACAAACAAAAATATTATTTCCAGTATAATCTATATAAAGACAATTTACTCTTAAATTAAAATTTATTGTTCTAGATTTCAAATGGACATCCAAATAATGGTTTCTAGTTAAATGTATTTTAACAATGTGCGATAATATGGCAAAGTCCTTAAAAATTTCTCAACCAATTGAAATAATTTTACTTCGAATCAATACGTCTTAAAGAGTAGTCAGTACCAATTTTTTTCCAATTTTGTCTTCTGTACATTCTTACTCGTATCTGTTATTCAGAAACCTAACTTTTTTGTAAATTTTAATGGAATAAAATTGTGTGATTCTATATTAATTTATTTACAACTAGCGTCTGTATCAGATTATCATTATTTTTATATAATCTGTCATTAATTTCCTCACATCACTAAAAAAATACTTGAGTATATGTAGTGAATCTAAAATCTTAAAAATTACTGTAAATTTTAAACTGTTGAGATGGAAGGCTATAACACAAGGTATTTTTTAAAGCTGAGCTTCGTAGCTTGTTAAGTTTCCCACCGTGATCAATAACTATTGTTTCCATATCAAAACTTTATAATTTGATAAGGACTAATAGTTTTAGATCCCCAAATAACTTCCTTTGATATTATTCTCTTGATTTTATTTTGTTAGTTGCTATTCTATAAAACATACTACATTGCGGTGCAGGCGAGCCCAGGATTATATCTTAAGTTTAAAGGGTTGGCATTATTTGCCTGTTACCAAGCATAATTTTGAACCACGGATTTTGAATCAGGTGCACAAGATTACACCAGAGTTTGCATCTACCTCTCCATATGCATGACACGCCAGCGGAAGAACTTTGGACATCATTGATTAACGTTGTGGTGAAACACTTCTGCTCGGAAGTTGGCAGCAGCAACTAGAAAAACTTTCTACCGGAACATTGGCAACACCAATTTTCTCCGAAACAATACCGCATGGTGAGCAAGAGGGCAGATTCAGGTTTTCCCCGACGATGTGAACGGACTAGTTCAGAGTTTGTTTCCCTCTCAGAGAATTTTGTATTTGCAACTCTCTTTAACATTTTCCTTAATTAGCAATAAAATTTAGTTCAATTTTTAATATATGGTGTGCGCTGCAATTATTAAAAACTAATTAAAACTGCACCCCATATCTGGTGACCACTACGTGAACACGCTATTCCTCAAGCCCTACTTGGATTTGGAAGTAACTCCAGCGCCATGAGATGTCATGAGTAAATGTCAGTGCTGATATCAAATCATTCATAACTTCTAGGATGCAGGTAGGATCTTTCTATAATTTTCTTAAACGTAGCGTTATGTGCTCTTTGGTTGTTCACTGGGGTCAGTTTCTTGGAAAATTCTGCATATATATTTTAACACAAAGTTTTTCTTAGTTAAATTATTATTAGTACATATTTTTTCCCCATGAGCTACACTCCGTTCACTACTCTACAATTTTAGCGATCCTTTCGCATCATGCTGTGTTTTTATTATTTAATTTAATGTATTGCATTATATGAATATTCATTGATTCTTTTATAATTCATAGCTAATATTTTTTGTGTTTATTGTATTTTTTATTTATATATCTTGGTATTGAAAACTATACGCACTTCCCTATTATTGATATGTATACTTTGTAATTTTCTTCTGATAAATTTTGACCATGCCTTTATCTGATGATTTTTCCGTTACTCAAAACCCTCCCTCCGAAGACACAGCTTCGCAGGTTGCACACGTTTCGGTAAAAATACCACCTTTCTGGAAAACTAACCCTTCCCTGTGGTTTATTAGGTTGGAATCGCAGTTTTTCCTGGCGAATATAACGTCCGATCTAACAAAATTCAATCATGTTGTCTCCTGCTTAGATCCCGATATACTAAATTCGGTACACGACATTTTAGAGAGACCACCTACTACCGAGAAATACGATGCCTTAAAAAAACGCCTAATTTCTGTTCATTCCGAAAGTGAAACATCTAGAATTCGAATCTTATTGCAAGGAGTAGAAATCGGTGACCAAAGACCCTCCCAATTACTAAATCGCATGCGTTCATTAGCTGGGGATACCGTGGGTGAAGCGCTTTTACGCTCGTTATGGCTAAGCTGCCATATAACACGCAGACTATTTTAGCCGCTTTCAGCGAGGACGATTTGAATAAAATAGCCGCAGTTGCTGACAAAATAAGCGATCTAGCTATCCCTTCGTATGTAAATTCTATCACCCCTAACTCTCATGATGCTGTCACGGCTCGCTTGGAACTCCAAGTAGCGCAGTTAACTCAACGGGTTAGCGAATTAAGCACCTCCCTGGAAAGCAGTTCCCGTAGCCCTAGGCGTAATTTCCGCCGATCATTTCAACGCAGCAGATCTGGCGATAGTTCCCGCTCTCGCACTAACCTCAGTCACTACAAGGAACGTACGAATGAGCTTTGTTTTTACCATGTCAATTTCGGTGATCAAGCGCGAATGTGCCAAGCTCCATGCTCTTTTCGTCAGTCGGGAAGCTAAACCGGCGATCGCTCACTGGCCAATCTAGCGACCGCCAAGTGAATCGTATTCTTCTGGCCGACCCGTCTTCAAAATTAAATTTTCTGATTGACACAGGAGCCGACATATCTGTTTTGCCTAAAAAATATGCTCCAAAAACTACACCCTCGGAAAATTTAGCCTTATATGCTGCAAATGGCACTAAAATTTCTACTTTTGGCAATAAACACCTCATTATTGATTTAAATCTCCGCCGAAAATTTTCGTGGTTATTCGTCATTGCTGACGTAAACCAACCAATTATAGGTGTTGATTTTCTTAAACATTTTGAATTACTTGTCGATGTCAAAAATAACCGTCTGATCGACTCTCGAACGTCTCTCTCATCAAACGGCATATCTTTCAATAATTTTTCCCTGGATTCCAACATATCCGTACTTATCGGCGATTCCAAATTTGAAAAACTACTCGCTGAGTATCCTGAGCTTACAAACCCTTCTTTAGTAACAAATGACATTAAAACTTATGAAATTTTTCATCACATTGAAACTAAGGGACCCCCTGTATTTTCCAGACCCCGCCGTTTGGCCCCAGAATTACTCAAAGCAGCGCGTTTATAGTTCGAATACCTAATGTCTCAGGGAATTATTCGACCGTCCAAAAGCCCTTGGGCCAGTCCCCTACACATGGTACGCAAATCTAACGGTGATTGGCGCCCTTGTGGCGACTACCGTCGCTTGAACGCTGTGACAACTCCTGACAGGTATCCTGTACCCCATATTCAGGATTGTACACAAGTTTTTTCGGCAAAAATATTTTTTCTACCCTCGACCTGGCAAGAGCGTATCATCAGATTCCCGTCAATCCTGAGGACGTACCGAAAACTGCTGTAACCACCCCATTTGGTTTGTTCGAATACCTGAAAATGCCATTTGGACTTCGTAACGCCGGTCAAACTTTCCAAAGATTCATACATCAAGTGCTTCACGGATTGGATTTTTGCGTCCCCTACTTCGATGATCTTCTTATAGCATCGACAACCGAAGACGAACATATTAAACACCTTCGCATCATTTTTGATAGACTCCGCGAATACGGACTAAAATTGAACCCCTCTAAATGTGTTCTTGGAAAAACATCAGTCTTATTTCTTGGTTGCTTAATAACTCCCACTGGTGTAAGCCCTCTTCCCGAAAAGTCAGCAGTAATCTCCAATTTTCCTAAGCCTGAAACACTGTCTGAACTTAAAAGATTTTTAGCTATGCTAAACTTTTATCGTCGTTTCTTGCCTATGGCCGCAGCTACTCAAGCCCCACTCCATTCACTTCTAAAAAACTCTAAAAAGAATGACAAACGCCCTGTTCTTTGGACAGAGGAAACAACTGCCGCGTTTGAAAAATGCAAAAGCGATTTAATGAATTCAGTCACCCTTGGTTTCCATTCCCCTGAGCTATCATTAATGGTAGATGCTTCCGATATCGCCATAGGAGCAGTATTGCACTCCCAAAGTACCAAAGGTTTACAACCTTTAGCTTTTTACTCCAAGAAACTGACGCCAGCTGAAACCAAATACAGCACATATGATAGAGAATTATTGGCTATCTATTCTGCTGTAAAACATTTTCAGCACAACCTTGAGGGACAAACATTTTCTATATTTACTGATCATCATCCACTTACATTTTTGTTTAAAAAAAATTCAAATTCTGCATCTCCTAGACAAATTCGGCATATGAATTTTATCGCTCAATTTAGCACTGACATTCAACACGTTTCTGGATCAAACAACCCAGTTGCCGACGCCTTATCGAGAATTTTTGCCATTAATAGTAATAACGCCATCGATTTCGCACGTTTAGCTGAAATCCAGGAAAATGATGCAGAACTCACTCAATTACTGTCAACTTCAGGTAGTTCCTTAAAGCTACAGAAGATGGAACTGTCCCCAGGACTTAAATTATTTTGTGATGTAACCAACGATCGAATCCGTCTTTTTGTTCCCTTTCCTCTCCGAAAAACTCTGTTTGACTCCCTCCATGGACTTTCCCACCCAGGAGTACGAGCGACTAAAAGACTGGTTCTCTCTCGTTTCGTCTGGCCTTCAATTTCAAAAGACTGTGTTGCATGGACTCGCGCATGCATTGATTGCCAGAAGTCAAAAGTTTCCAGGCACAACTATAGCCTTTTGCAAGCCTTTGCTGTCCCCTTACAACGCTTTCAACATGTGCACCTGGACATTGTCGGACATTTACCCCCATCGGAAGGATATTCTTATCTTTTAACAATGATGGACAGATTATCTCGCTGTCCGGAAACTATTCCGATACATGACATTTCCGCTGAAACCATCACCCGAAAGTTTGTTACCAGTTGGATCGCAAGATTTGGAGTACCTACCACCATAACAACTGATCAAGGTCGTCAATTCCAGTCGAACTTATTCACGAATCTCAACAAAATCCTTGGCATTCACCGAAATCGCACAACTCCATACAACCCTGCCGGGAACGGATTGATCGAGAGGTTTCACCGATCATTAAAACAATCGTTAATGTGCCACAATGACGTCCAGTGGACATCAAGCCTGCCCATTACATTGCTGGGTCTTCGATCAGCCTACAAGGAAGACCTTGGTGGTACCTGTGCTGAGATGCTTTACGGTACAACAATTCGGCTGCCTGCTGATTTCTTTCAAACAACAAGTGTCTCTACTTCCATGGATCCAGCTTCCTTCTTACAAAAGCTGTGCGAGTCTATGAGAAATGTTGCACCAGTGCCCACTTCAGCTCATATCAACCCCAAGTATTTCGTGCACCCAGCTTTGGATTCGTGCACTCATGTGTTTGTGAGGCAGGATGCAGTAAAACCTCCGTTGACTCGTCCATATGATGGTCCTTATCGAGTGCTTAAACGGCTTAATAAAACTTACACTCTCCTCATTAAAGGAAAAGAAGCCGTTATCAATGTCAACCGTCTTAAACCAGCATTTTTGGTGCCTGAGCCCCCTGAATCTTTAGTTCCTGTTCCCATTGCTACCCAAGTTCCACCGAACTCTCCGAAAGCGATGCCTGTTCCTGTGATTCAAGACTCTGCTGTAAACGAAGAACCCCCTGTGCAAACTACGCGATCCGGCAGAAGAGTTCGTTTCAACCCACGATATCTCTAACTCCTCGTGCCTTAGGCACTTGGGGGGAGTAATGTGGTGAAACACTTCTGCTCGGAAGTTGGCAGCAGCAACTAGTAAAACTTTCTACCTGAACATTGGCAACACCAATTTTCTCCGGAACAATACCGCATGGTGAGCAAGAGGGCAGATTCAGGTTTTCCCCGACGATGTGAACGGACTAGTTCAGAGTTTGTTTCCCTCTCAGAGAATTTTGTATTTGCAAGTCTCTTTAACATTTTTTAATTAGCAATAAAATTTAGTTCAATTTTTAATATATGGTGTGCGCTGCAATTATTAAAAACTAATTAAAACTGCAACCCATAACGTGGAC